>OZ023243.1:431200-692373 GCA_964006365.1 Trididemnum miniatum | reverse complement strand
TTTGGTGAGATATTACAGTATATTTGGTAGATAGTGGGGGGGTATAGCGCTGGTAGTAACGAGGCGGAGACAGCAATGGCCAATATACACATCAAACATCACACTGTATCTTATTGCGTTCATTATTGAGTAGACAGTGTAAAAACAGAAGACACTATTTCGCTATACATAACTTCTATCCTATTATGTCATATTCCTTTGCCAAACCACAGATTGCCTACTTTACATAATCTTAATAAATATATCCAGTATATTTGCAATCATTTTACAAACGTTTCGGTAAAAACTTATGCCATCTTCAGTGTAACACCATCCTGCAGTTTTTAAAAAACGGCGCACCAGTGCGTCGCGACGCACAGTTCGAGAACCACTGTCATATTCCTTTACCAAGCCACAGATTACCAACTTTAAAACAATCTTAATAAAAAGATGATAGCCAGTATCTTCGCAACGATTTTACAAACGTTTCGGTAAAAACTTATGTCATCTTCAGTGTCAAGACCACAGGATGGTGTTACACTGAAGATGGTACAAGTTTTTACCGAAACGTTTGTAAAATGATTGCAAACATACGGACTATCATCTTTTTATTAAGATTGCGAAAGGTCGGCAATCTGTGGTTTGGCAAAGGAATATGACATAATAGGATAGAAGTTATGTATAGCGAAATAGTGTCTTCTGTTTTTACACTGTCTACTCAATAATGAACGCAATAAGATACAGTGTGATGTTTGATGTGTATATTGGCCATTGCTGTCTCCGCCTCGTTACTACCAGCGCTATACCCCCCCACTATCTACCAAATATACTGTAATATCTCACCAAAATCGCTAAATTTAGAAGTTTACAGTTCGGCAAAATGTTCTTGCCGTTTTAGCGCGATGCGGCCTTTAATTTCCGATTTGCGGAACATGTTATGTATGGCAAGACCACAACAAAAAGCTTACAATCCTAGAAAATTCTGTTGATACAATGCAGGAACAGATTCAGAAATGCAGCTGAAAGGAAGCAGTTACATCGAAATTAAAACAGTCATCTTATAAGTTATAACCATGTTTTTGAGCTCCAAAAAGATGTTCTGTTTGGGTCACAATGATGTAATCTACTGTAAGGCATCTTCTCAAAGGCGGGAACATTCACCATTTTAATAAGCCCTTGGCGCCCTGGTATAATGATAGAAAAAGTTGGAAAAACATCTATTCCAGTTTGGATCTATAACTTACGCAAAAGTAATTGTTTAAAGCGTAATTAAGCCGGTAACCTTATGAAATTTTGTATACCTTAACAACAAGATACTTCGCACTGTTTACAACATACAATTAGTCATAACAAACACTTTGTCGATTTCAGTGATTTCAAATGAATCAATGATTTCATAACAACGTTAAAATCATTAAAATATTTCAGCCAAACAGTTCTTTTGTTGCTGTTTCTCGCTATTGCCAGACACGCATTTACGCCAATTCGGGTAACCAGCAACGCATAATGGCGTCGCTTCAAATTGCTTCACTTTTCGACAAGCGATGCGCTATCTAGTCTGTATCTACGATTTATCTATGGGTTCTCAAATCCTGGCTAACGGTCTAAAGCTTATTTCTCTCATATAACTAACACTGTTTGTGATTTAATGCATCAATAAATGGACGGATGGTGACTTCCACTCTTGCTGAAACAGCATGAAACATACCACAAGAGAAAGTCACTGAAATAGGCGTTAAGCAAATTTAGTGATTCTAGTAAATTGATTTTAATTTGATGCGAGATTGTTTTTAAATTAAACACGAAAAAGTGGCTGTCAAGACTGACTTCACGACAAAATAATATAATATAAGATGAAATAAATGGCTGTTTTTATCAGTCAAAAAATGCTGTCAACCTCATAAGGCATAATTGTGACAAATTCGAGAAGTTTGGTGCGGTAGTGTTCACATGTGGTATAGTAAGAGCTAAAACATCTGCTTTCAGATCAATTTAGACTTATCCGGCTTATGAAAGAGGTCACACGATTTACAAAGCACTTTATTTAAACCGCTTTTTGGTGTCAAACGTTTTCGTAAGTTTGCGAGATTTAATTTTTTTGTCGAATGACTCATCTCGTTGTTGATCAAATCTTTCAACTTGTGCAGACGCTTCCGCAACAAATTTGACGAGCCGCTCCACAGATTGGCTCTGACATATAGGTAGTGCAATACCAGAAGTTTCTTCAAACACTCTCCTATTTCTGTATCTGCTAGGCTTGCAAATGTTGCAATTGCTGGAGGCTTTTGCTGGTAAGAATCAAAATTGGCCAATTCGTGGTAAGCATTTACTTCCAAGTTCAGCGTTGGTACATCGAACAAGCGAATTAAACTGCTGTTAAGTGCATAGGGACAGTCATCGTTATTTGCACTTTCTTCAACTACTTGTTTCCAAAGAGCATTTTCGCCACTCCTACTTTTCTTACATTTTCATTATCATCCCCTAACATCGTAATCAAAGCATATTCTTGGTAATCATAGTACCGTAATTTCTTTAACACGTTTATTTGAAATTCCTAATCCTCTGAACTAAGTAGAAAAAGTTGCTGGATCCATGGGTTACCTGATTATATGATGATGTTGGAGGATGATAATAAAAATGTAAGAAGTGTAGGAGTGGCAAAAGTGCAAGCACGAACGATGACTGCCTTCATGTACTGAACAGCAGTTTGATTCGCTTGTTCGATGTAACAACTCTGAACTTGGAAGCAAATGCTTACTACGAATTAGCCAATTTCGATTCTTCGCAGCAACAACTTCCAGCAACTGCAAGCCCGACAACAACCTCCAGCAATTGTTAAAAGCTACAAGTTTGGCTGCCAAAAACAGCCATTTATTTCATCTTGTATTATTTTGTTATTAAGTCAGTCTAGACACCACCCAGCTTTTGTATGTTACAATTTTTTCGTATTTAATTTAAAAACAATTTCGCATCAAATTAAAATCAATTCACTAAAATCACTAAATTTGCTTAACGTTTATGTGCATATGTCCTTGCTGATTGGAGGCAATTGTTACTACTCATCCTGTTTCAGCAAGAGTGGAAGTCACCATCCGTCCATTTATTGATGCATTAAATCACAAACAGTGATAGTTATATGAGAGGAATTAGTTTTACAGTCAAAATTAAACGACTGTACTTTATACACAATTAATACTCGTAGGTGAATTTTTCAAAAGTTTTACCGTATTAAAATGGTCGCAATTTTTGTTTTACGGCTGTAACTTTTTTTGTGTTGAAAACAGATAAAAGTTTCTTCCTAGCACAGATAAAAACATGATATTTCCGCAGATTTTGAGCCATATGCCATTACTCTCCGACCAGTGGTTACTGAGATATGTGAATTACCCCCTGTGTCATCTGTCGCGATAACATTTTTGGGGGGTGGCAGGCTGGAAAATGGTGGCAACCCCCAACAAACAAATTTTCAACAAGTTTTAGACCATTTGCCAGGATTTGAGAACCACACTTTTATCGATTTCCAAATTTTTTTTCACTCCACCCTACTGGGCCACACTGCTCTAAACGTCGCAGCGGTGGCGAGCGTTTGGCGACACTGCGTCCAATTTGACGGACCCGAGAATTGAACCCGTAACCCATCTCGCTGCTCGTCGTGTTTAAAACCACTACGCCATTCATCGCCCCCCTCCCGCCGGTCCCTTTCATCCCCCCATTCTACATCATACAAGCAACCCTGCCCTTAATTATCCTGGTTCAAAAGTTTTATTGTATCAACTGCACAGAGTTTCGAACCTGTATTTTTCACTTTCAATGTCCACATCTGCGGTGAATCCCCAGCCAAAACTGAGGAAAGAATAAAATTTGCGCTCTTCCACCTGCGCGTATACCAGCGAGAGGTCGCGGGTTCGACCCCGGATGATTTCAAACAAGGAATCTTCTATGATATTGTTTGATCGTTTCACACTGGAACAAAATACATCAAGATGAGATTTGGAACTCAACTCTGCTGAAACAAAGCCAAGACGATTTGTAATCATTTTACAAACGTTTCGGCAAAACTTTAACCATCATCAGTGTAACACTACTGAGCAACTACTGATGATGATATTAGTTATTACCAAAACGTCAGTGAAATGACAAATCCACTGGCTGTAATCTTATTATCAAAACAATGAAAAATAATTTCCTTCACAGTTTGGACAAGCACTTACCGGTACGTTTGAAATTACGCCAACTGTTACAACAGTGAGCTCTGCTTCCAAATCAAGACTGCCCGACCATACAATAATGACTGCAAGGTTTCACCAAGCATTCACTAACCACACACGTCTCTAAATTATGATGAAGCGACTTTTCCGTCATCTTCTACGCTGAGAACACAATCATCTACTCACCCTGTTGAAGCATAGACGAGCGACGCAGCGAGGGCATTCCCCGAACCCCCGGGTACAATACCGATCGGGGTTTTTATGGCGCTCTCCCAGTCGCTACGTTCCATCAAACCGTTAAGTACCTGCGCAACAAACCACACCACTAAACACGAAGCTTGGAATGTCGATTGCAATCATGTTGTCTAATCCGTCTTCATCGTTTTTCTCTACTGATTTTTCAACTACCTGGAACTTTCCTCACGGCAGCTAACTGAGATCATTCCAGCTAAATCCTTATATATTTTAACTTTGCATAATCTGGTATAACTTTTCCCAACACACGCTCATTTTATCTTTTAGACTTCACCTTTTCTTCTATTTCTTGAACTTTATCCTTATCATCATGGCAATCTACATCTTTCTCTTCATTATTGACTTGAATCCTAAACAAGTTGCCGAGATAATAGGATTTCAAAAAACATGAGGAACAGGATAGGCTTAGATTCAACTAGATTAATATTAGCTTCCACTGACCAATGACCATACACTATAAAGAATTTCAATTAATAAATTGAACTAAAATTATTGAGCGAGATTCGATCCAGCGCCGCGCCGACAAGTGACGTGTCACCAGCCAACGGTTGGGCCGAATCTCAACCACTCGGCCTTTGTAATCTGACGCCAGAGAAGCCGAATTTCTCGTAAGTAACCTTACATTACAAGGTACCTCATTAAATCATCCCTTATGGCAATCGACACATCGTTGTCCCATAGATTGATGAATTGCCAACTTACAGGACCTTACCTCATGAACTAGACCATCTCCAGACACAATGACAATTCCATCGTAATTATCCAATGATAAATCCTTCACCAGTATCTTGGCGTGACCGGAATATTCTGAACACAATAAACACGATCGTAACCACAACTATGAGGGAGAGCGAGCAACAAACGATTGATAAACATCTTGCCGTCAAACGCACAGTAATGCACATATGAATAACTCGGGCTATATTCAAATTATATTGAAGTGATAATTCAAGTAATTACGGCAGATGCGAAGTGAGTTTGCGCTCTCAGAGTCAGCAGCCACCCGGAATTGTTGAACGTGATCCAGCCGTCAATCGAACCCGTCACGCTGGATCTGTCACCTGTGCGGGGTAGCGCTAGGTCATGCCGCAGGCACAGCAGGCGATATTTTCATATCGCTGCTTCTCAATCTCCTGGCCGCACAATGAGTCGCAGTGAAGCTCCGAATATTCAACAAACGCTAGATTAACAAAAAGCTTGCAACAATCACAAACCTGTTTTGACAACTTGATGTTCAATATGAGCTTCAGCAAACATAGGTTTCACGTGGTTCTTATAAATTTGCATCGCCTTGCCTCGTCCACTGAATGGGTTCACATAAACCATCAAATTTCTTCTTCTTGGATCAGACAAACTACTAACTATGAATAGAAACGCCTTCTTTAGTTTCAAGAAATGTTACAAGTGGCACAGCATACAATGCATGCAACCTGAGGTAGACAGAGCTTCTTGTGCGTCGCGTGCGAATAAACTCGACTTGCACACGAGCAGCTAAATTCTTTTCACTGCAAAGATATTCCCGGTCATCAAAAAAATCAAATTTTTATTCCACTCGCGGTACTACGCCGAAGAGCGCCAGGACAACGCAGAAACATTGCAGTCGTGGCGAGCAGTTTACTGCGTCCGAGTTGACCTTCCGCAACGATAACGACGCATCCACTACGATACGTCATCATCAAACACAGTTCATCAACCCACCTTGACCAGAAGTAACCTTTCTTCCAGCGATCACGTGATGAATGACGCGAATCCACTTCTCCATCATCTTCTTATTCTCATCTTCACTTGCGTAATCAATTATCGCAAAAGATCTAAATAGTAGGGATGTGCCTCAAGGAAAATTGCTCGGACTCGCGGAGTAACGAATATTCACACTACTCGGCCGAGTCCGAACCCGAGTAACTGCGACGTCAAAATATAAACTCGAAATCAGGTGAAAAGCAAAAAAAGGGTCATTTGGACTCAAATTCGGATGCAGAGCAAAAAAAGATCAAAATAATAATGCTTTAATGCTCAGGGTCGAGTATCAATTAATACGGGACTCGGGCGAGTAATGTCTTCATACTCGGCCGAGTACTCGGACTCGACACATTCCTACTTAATATATCAACCTTGCAGAATTTTGATCGCGGCATCAGGATTTCAATCTTGAGGAGGTTTGATCCGATCAATTCGCTAACCGTAAAATTCATCTAACAGAGAGAAGCTCAACACTAACACACGCAAAACTTATAAACCACGCTTTTACGACAATATCTCTCAATTATAAGATGAATAATAACTGAAAAGCAAGGTGATTCATCAAACATTAGACCTTGTTTCTCACTTTGACGCAATTACCCACTGACGAGTGCGTCGAAAAAAGCTTCTGGGACAAACAATTTTTCTCAAAGTTACAGTTTTAATTAAAGAATTAAATAGGCTCATACCTGACCACTCGCTCTCTTGTCAGTCCTTTCATGCGTTTCTTTCGAAGAGGATAGAAGAATAAGCACAAGTAGCAGCTGGCTGCGGTGGAAGAGTTGCCTCGCAGAAGCTGGCAGCCTGAACATACATGACACCGGCCCCTTAGCTCAGTCAAGCACAACGCAAATGGTGCGGGAAGTCTGGGTTCGATTCCGCTCAAATCAGACAGTGTCGCCAACAGCTCACCACCGCTGTGATCTTTCTACGGAGTTATGTTCTCCAGGTGCTATGCCGCGGAGATGGATCCCGCCACTCGTGACACGCGCTGATGCAATTAAGTGAGTATAATGAACATTTGGATTTTTTTATGAAACTGTTTCTGACCCAGTTACTCTCGCCAGCATTCCTCTGTTGACGAAACAATCACAAGAAATAGCGACGTCGCAATATTATCTTCCTACCTGTAATATCTAGTGTGGATATCACTTTACTTTTACTCCATTTATCGCAGGATAATGTGATTGCACTAGTGCTCAACGTGGAGGTCGCTGAGTGATTTTCTGGATACAACAAACAGGAAGCAGCAAGGAGAGGAGGATCTTGCATTATTCTGCAACAATGTGGTTTGTGGTAGAAAATATTGTTTTTAAAACAGACGATCTCATACAAGATCGTCAGCAAACTAATATAACATGTTGCGCCAGTTACACTTACCCGGTACACTGCACAATTTTTGTGAGCTTTAGTCCGACGGTTCTTAGTTTGAGTTTCAGCATCATAGATGTTATAGTTCAAAAAAGGTGATTATGACATCGACAGATTGATCATGATGCAGAAGTGGAAGCAAGAACCTTGGACCTAAACCTTACGAAGATTGGAGATGTGTGTGCCGGGTAAATGCTGACTATGTTCGAAGATATTCATAAACATTTTGATTAATCAGCATCTACACAGACACAAGGCTCGTTTAGTACTGATGATGATACACAGTACGTTATTACCGAAACGTTTGTGAAACATCTCTCTGACTTCAAGCTGGCAGCTTACTGCGTTTGCAAACAGGTTAATAAAAATACTTAACCTCTGTCATTTTCTGAACAGATCAGTTTGAATTTAAATTAGATTGAACTGATTGCAAGGAAAATGTAAAAATAAGACATTAAAGGAATACAAAAGTATTTGAACGTGAGATTCTTCTTTATAGCATTGGAGATCCAGAGCATTTATATACTCTCAGTAAATAATAATTCAATCCGGACGAACGTTTTACTACCACGCGTCATCACAGATACTGATGAAGCTGCCACAAGTGGTAACGAAACGACTATATAGCTAACATGGAGTTTGCATTACCAGATTAAACTATTATATAGCAATTTTTATGCAAAATGAACCCACCTGAAGTGAATTGGATGAAGCAGAGCTTGTGATCAACTCTAGTTCAACGAGAGCAAGTTCAATAAACTACATTAAGAACAACAAACTATCTGCAACATAAAAGTACTGCACAGTTATAACCAAACATTTATAAACATACTAATACTTACAGAATGATTACCAACACAGAACTTGACGTCACAGTTGCGGACAAATACAGAAATATCCATTATTACGTCACAACCTATCACGGCTTTAATATAAATATGACTGTGTCCATATTTCTACTAAAAACAACTTCAATAACTCGTCACATTATTGCGGTAAAGTCAAATATTTTAACGAAATAGGAGAGGATAGCACTGTTTTGGGATACTGGCCCTCATCAATAGCACTCGAGTAAAGGTACATTCATCTCTCAGAATGATACACCCTAAGCAAAACATTCATGTCTCAATATTTATCTACCTAAGAAAATTTAACCTTAGTGGCACGCAGATAGACACTTCTTTTTTGCTATAATATCGTAACGTCACAAACGCATAGTGAATACAAAATGTGTGTAGTTCAGGAATTTGTTACAAAAATCACAATTGAGTTAGTATCAAACAAAATGCATAAAAACATCATAAAATGCATAAACAAACATGACATTCACAGTGCTGCTATCACGTCGTATGATGCGCGTTTGTGTAGAATTTGGTAAAAAAATTTGTGTGCAATGAGGTGAGGATGGCAGATATATATCAGTACAGCCACTGCTAACAACTTTATAAACATTTAACTCGTTTTCAAAACAAGTATAAATCTCCAACAAATTGAATAATTCAGTGATAGCATTGTTCACAAACTGACACGTCAAACATTGGGAAATACCCACATAACGAAAAGCTCAAATTTGATTGAACTTGAAATCAGCTTAAATCACCGTATGGTCGGCATAATACGAGAGGAAGGAAAAGAGTTTTGTATTAAGTTGCATATTTATCCTCTCATCACGAGAAAGGGGTCAAAGCGTTATAACAAGCTCGCATAGGAGTTGCCGGCCATCTGTCTACCACACTGAGATGGGGAAATCCCGCTAAGTGCCGTTGCCAACGGCACAACAAGTAAACTTACCGGCTTGTTCTCCACATTGTCCCTTTAATGCTGAGCGTCAAGTAGGCAAGGGGGAAATACCAATTTTAAAGTCATTGGTATGACCAGACTCGGAATCAAACCCAAGTCTACAAAGGCAGATCTACGCTCTTACCATTTGGTCATTATATTGAGCACTTAAAAATTAACTAAAATTCAATATTGACTACATTTGATCTTTCGACATTATATGGCACATAATTACGAGGTAATATCTTGTACTACAAGTAAGCAAGGATCACGCAGAATTTGTTTTTGATCTGAGCGCCACAGGTTGGAGCTGGACATTGTAGAGATGAATTAAGTTGTCTCTTCACCAAATATCCGAGCAATCCCAGGATGAACCTGGCACTGGAAAGGTCCAAACGGAAGAACCTCTCCATCGAGAGTGATGATTTGTGATCGCTTACCATGTGGTTCAATCCGGAACGCTCGGCATGGAATCAGAGACGCATGTTCTGCTCCAGACAAACCGACGCCTTTTTCCAAAAAATCCCAGTATTTCAGTAAATCCCGTCGTGTGGTCGAACTTTTAATGAGGGCTAGCATCATCTTGCCGTCGTCCAGTTGCACAGATGGATGAAATGTGATATCTTCACTGACATGTGACAAACCCAAACCACTAACTTGAATCAACTCGTTTTCAACAGTTCGCCAGTTCGAAGGAACGGCTTCTGCAAACGGGGCGAGGTGATCGTTAATCAGAGAAGTAGTAGAGGCAGATGACGATGATTTGTCGCATGATTCTGAATCATCGGTGCTTCGGGTTGAATCATACACTGCATCATCGACTGGCAAATAACTCAAAGTTATTTTGAAATTTCGGAAGGTCGCAATGCGCATCACAGCGTAGAGGTTTGTCCGCACAGCTTGTCCGAGGAAACGGAGATGTTCGCTCTCAATATCGATGTCTGATATCAATCCCATTATGAAACCAAGCACACTGTACAATGTTTTGTGTTCACCATCAGGACCTTTCATTTCAACCGACATCACGTCCAATTTCCGGGTCAAACCGCGACATATCTTCATGATTGATGACGTCAGCACTGATACAGGAGGATGAGATCTACACGAAATTTTTAATCAGCGCAGAATAAAAGCAGATCAGTAAACTGACTAATTAGGGGTTCGCAATCGGGGGGCCATGACCCCCTAGGGTGTCATGGGACATTAACCAGCGGACCGCAAGCACAAGATGTATGCTAAATAACCACTCAAAGCCAGCAGACGACCGTAGCTACTGTTATTGGTTAATTCATAGTTTTTGGCGCCCTTCTTGAGACTCACAACACCAGTGCTCTCAGCTCAGCAATAAGATTTTCTGTTGCTGTTTATTTCAGATTCATTTTATTTCATCGCATTACAGTACATTAAATAAGTGTTGTGTGGAAAGTTGTTCAATGCCCCGTAATGCGATGAAACAAAATGAATCTGAAATAAACAGCGACAGAAAATTTTATGGCTAAGCAGTGAGCCACTGATGTCGTGAGTATTTAGAAGGGCGCCACAAACTATGAATTAACCAATAACTTTAACATAGGTAACGCGCAACAAGCCGGAAATTCACTTGTTGCGTCGTTGGGAAAGGCACTCAGCGAGATTCCCCCATTTTAAAGTGGTAGACAGATGGCCGGCAACTCCTAAGCGAGCTCGTTATAGCACTTTGATCGTTTCCTCGTGATAGGAGAATAAATATGCATAAAATACAACATCTACTCACCCTGTTGAAGCATAGACGAGCGACGCAGCGAGGGCATTCCCCGAACCCCCGGGTACAATTCCGATCGGGGTTTTTATGGCGCTCTCCCAGTCGCTACGTTCCATCAAACCGTTAAGTACCTGCGCATGAATCGTACGTAACTAGTTGCACACGAAATTCGTCCACTTACTACGTACGGCAAACAGCTTTGAAGAAACTTTAGTGACTTGCTCCACAATTCCCCTGTCCTCATTCATGAACAGCTTAAGTGGTTCCATAAGAGCACGAGCTTTCTGCATCATAATCATTGATGTCATGATTAAAACATGATTATGACATCAAAATCTAATTGTGATGCAGAAAACCGGTGGAATTTTGGAATCACTGAAACTGTGAATGTGGCAGGGTCACCGGCGCAGCCAAGAATAAAATAAAGGAAGGTAATTTTTTTTTCATTGAATCACCGATCCTGAGGCAATAGTACAAAGAATGCGACAGCAAATAATCATTCGTTGTGTTCAGTTGTCTGAAGTATGAAAGACAGCCTGTCCCACGCAATGCCAATACAATATGACAGGTTATCGACACAGCGGCATTATTCTCATTGCAACCCATCCTTCTTCACGGAAATTATGATTAAATCGATCATTCAACAAATTATCCCCCCCCACAAACCCCCGCTTTTCTGGCGATTTAATCAATGATCATGCTCAGGTTGAAAAACGGCGATTCCATTTGCTCGATGATTTTTTAAATCTGTAAATTGAAAATGGAAGGGCTGGTCCCCTCTGGCTGCGTCGGCGGCATTGTCCGCCGTCTGCAATGATGGGTTCTCATAGGACTAAACAGTAATCACTGCGTGAGTTGTTCAAACAAACCTCATGAATCAATCCATCTCCAGATACAATCACGATTCCATCAAATTTATCCACAGATAATTCACTTGTCAGTTTCCTTGCATGACCAGAGTATTCTGAAACACGTCGAAGCTCCTTTTTCCACAAGTTACAACATAGTCCAGTTGTAAATTTCTCCTCTCATCACGAGAAAGCGATCAAAGCGCTACAACGAGCTCGCTTGAGAGTTACCGGCCACCTTTCTATCACACCAAGCTGGGGGAAAAGTGCCTTTCCCAATGGCACAAGTAAACTTGCCGGCTTGTTCTCCACACTTACCCTGTCCAGTGTCCATATGTCCAATTTATGTGGGCTTTAAATCCACATTGACGTGGGCTTGATGTCATAATCACTTTTTTAAATGACATCGAAAATTTAATTGTGATGCAGAAAGCTCACCGGCGCAGCCAGACATAAAAAAGGGGAGCGACAATTTTTTTCCACTGAATTACTGGTACTGAGGTTTCAGTCAGGCCTATCAGTTTATATTAAAGAATAGGTGATTTGTTTCCATTGTTGCGCTCCAAGCAATTCAAAAGTTTTTTATGCCTCTGCAACAATGGAACTGTTAATGCACACGAGTTAATTAAGGTATATTTTTTTAATAACTGCGCTCTGATTTCTCTGTGAAGCAGCCAAAAAATGCGCGCGTTTTTTTCTCGCCGCTTTTCTGCATACGTGCAACTGCGCTGGTACTACTGACTATCCCACGCTGCGCTTATCGCAGTTGCACGCGTAATGGAAACACGGCTTTCATCGCTGACGTCAACATACAAGGGCAGTGCTCCCAGACAGCAGCTATCGATCGCATCCCGTGAAACGGATTCTCGCGTAATTTCGAAGTCTTGAGCTAAGATTTAGGCTGAAGCAGTCAGCGCAGCCGATGATCGCTTGCTTCATGGATACATTAAACATTTTTTAAGAACAAAACGATCTCCTAACTTATAGGGAAAATATATCATCCTTAGTTCCTTATTCAAATACAACTTTTGAATAAGGTCCTGAGGACGAGGGGTAGGCCTAATTGCGCTTTGTTTTCTAAAGTCACAAAAAATAATTCTTTGGGGAAAAAGTCTCTATTGCGTACCGCTTTTTTTTTTGAAATAGAAAAACAAATGATTTGCATCCTTTTGTTTTGGGTGAAAAAGGTTTTGTTACCGGCCGTTAGCTTAGTTGCTAAGCGCACGCTCTCGGTGCGGGAAGTCAGGGGTTCGATTCCCGGACCGGTCAAATCGGCAGAGTGTCGCTAACGGCTTGCCATCGCTGCGACGTTTCTTCGGAGCTGTGTTGTCCAGGCGCTAAGCCGCGGAGATAGGCCCCACCACTCATTGCACGTTTCGGCGTAACATGGCGAGTATAATGAACGATTTGATTTGGTTTGACAATTTTTGTTGACTGCTGGCTGTTCATTACTGCGCTAATGCGCATTTTATTTAGTTGCATATTCATCCTCCTATCACGAGATAGCGATCAATGCGCTATACGAGCTCGCTTAGGAGTTGCCAGCCATCTGTCTACCACACTAAGATGGGGGAATCCCGCTAAGTGCCTTTTCCAACGGCACAAGTAAACTTGCCGGCTTGTTCTCCACAATGTCCCTTTAATGCTGAACGTCAAGCAGGGAAGCTGTGAATACCAATTTTTAAGTCATTGGTTTGACCCGACTCGGAATCAAACCCGAGTCTACAGCTCAAGAGACAGACGCTTCATACCACTCGGCCATCTGAGCTGTCTTTTAAGGAGAAAGAATGTCACAACGATTGATCGTTTGTTGCGTTTGGTTGTGTAAAGTGTCGAGGGCAGTCATTTCAACGTACTGGCAACACAATATAACAGGTTGTTGACACAGCGGCGTTATTTTCATCACAACCCATGTTTATTTACGAAAATTTGATTCAATTGATTATTCAACAAATTATTTCCTATCTGACAAATTATTCCCAATCCCTCTTCCCCCGCTTTTCTGGCAATTCAATCAATGGTCATGCTCAAGTGAAATAGCATTTTAAACGGGGATTCCATTGTTAATAATTTTTCTAAAATATGTACTTTGTAAAGGGGGGACTGGTCCCCCTAATCCCCCCATGGCTGCGCCGGTGAACAAGCCCACATCAATTTAGGCCCAAAGCCGACATGAATTGGACATATGGACAAGGTAAGCATCTCTCCAATGCCGAGCGTCAAGCAGGAAAGTTGTGAAAGGCAACTTTAAAGTCATTGGTTTGACTCGACTAAAAATTAAACCAGAACTCACAACTCCAGAGGCAAACGCTCTTACCACTCGACTACACACATCGATAGTATCACAGTAAGTGACGTGTGTATCAAAACTCTTAGTCATTTGTGAGGCTATTTCATTACATCAGCAATTCACGAACCTGTTTTGACAACTTGATGTTCAACATGAGCTTCAGCAAACATAGGTTTTACGTGGTTCTTATAAATTTGCATCGCTTTGCCTCGTCCACTGAATGGATTCACATAAACCATCAAATTTCTTCTTCTTGGATCAGACAAATTACTAACTATAAACAAAATACTAGCACACAAAGTACAAAACTGCGTGGGTGTCCACAGCCTTAAAATTCCTCTCTCATTGGAACACATGAACAAAATGTGTTGGCTGAGCTGGACTCGACCAGAGTGGGGAAACTGTGCAATGGATAAACTGATCATACTATCTCATGAATAAACTGCAGTTGATTTGTAGTTGGTTGGTTCAGCTGTTCTACACACCGCTACCGGAGCGAGAGGTCTGGAGTTTGATTCTCGGGCCGCTCAAATCAATGGCTCGTCACCGCTGCAACGGCAACGATTCGTCGGAGCTGTGCTGTCTAGGCGCAAAGTCGCGGAGACGAACCCGACCACTCGTTACACGTTTCGGCGTAATAGCGCGAGTGTAGTGCAGATTTGATTGTGTGTTAGACCCTACCGCGCGCTAGACCTTTGTCAGCGACATGGCCTAGCGGTACCGCGCGCAGGTGACAGATCCTACGTGAGGGGTTCGATTCGCGGCTGGAGCCGATCGCATTTGACATATATACTGGGTGGTTGCTGACTCGAAGAGCGCAAGCTCACTTCGCAGTCTCCCTCAATTACTGTTGAATTTTCAGTTCAATATAATTTGAAAATAACCCTCAGTTAATACCAGGGTGGGGCACGGAAAGACTGATCATTCGATCCTATGTTATGAAATATTATGGTTATTGCAGGTATTGAAGACAAGCTGCAGATTGCAACACATGCATTAGACATGCACTATGCAATTACATGCACAGCAATCAAACAACACCTTCATCTTTTTTCAGCTTCCTGCCAGTAATCAAATGTTGAATGGTTCTCTTCCACAACTCAACCATTGCTTTCTTGTCCTCAACGCTATCATCTTCCGAAGCAACACCAAAGGAACTGAAAAAAAGAAAAGAAAATATAGCAAAACAGGAGCATACAATCTGCGCAGTACATGAACCTTTACCGAGCCACGCGCTGTCGAACGAATCCTTTCAACGCTTTCTTTTTTAAAGGATAAGTGAAGATACAAAGATACCAGGACGAGTGGGTTGTTCTGTTGCCTTCGAGGAGGTGGCAACCTACGAACAAACATCAATATTTCTGATGCAAACACCGAAGCATGTCTAATCAAGTTCACTAAAAATCTGCAAGACCAGTTGGATCATTTTTACAGAGTTAATGCTAAGTTCAAGTAGTTTTTAATGGGCTTCGACCGAGTTCCAGCAATTTTCGTCAAGTTTAGGTTAAGTTCAAAACGCGATCAACTTTCTCAAGATAAAGTTCAAGTTTGCGTTCGGCAAAATAGAGCGCGTTCCGCGAGTTGGAGCTGGCAGCCCTGATTACAACCACAAGAGACGACCACATATCAACAAGAGACGAACACGTATCAACAACGCAATAATCGAGAATCCTAAACATTGATGACTGTTAAAAAATTTCAAATAGAAGTTGATCATTCGTAGCCAGCTACCTGTCACATCATTCAACAATATAATTTCATCATCTTTATTTTTCGTCTCGTATTTGATCGCGATTGAATCGTTTGTCAATATTACTTCAGCTTCGGATTTTTTCGGATAAAGCAAAAATTTTTCTGATAACAAAGCTTCATCCATATCGTGGTTGCTCTCTTTGAAAGATTATCACATTAAAATGTAAAATTCACCAATAATAATGCAGAAACAAAACAATCATACATGTGTCAAAATATTACAACTTCACTATTATTTCAAGAAGGAAAAATAAAGCAACAGCAATTTTTAAAACTGGACATTTCAACAACATAGATTCAGCTGTCATCATCAGCAGTGTAAGCAAGGCAGTATAAAAGTGAAAAGGGAGGGAATCCACTTCAAAGATTTACTGTGGCTTCATTTTTTTTTCCTTTTGCTATTTTTGTTCTATATTATCGTATTCTTAACTATTATTATTTGTCTAAATACTGCCACATCTCCCTACAAGAAAAAACATGTCAAAGCTGTTGAAATTCAATTGCAACGAACGTTGAAATAATGACCACAAATCCAATCATTTACTCATGAGAAGCAAAATCGAAGATATGACAACGAATATCGGCATACTTACAAGTTGCGTTCGGAAAATTGTGTATCAAATCATCAAACTGCTGGAAATACACAGGATTTAAATTATGTGGTCAAAATTAAATTACAACTAAATATTTAGTTAAACATTTATCAAAGATGAAAACTAGAAATACGTGGAAGACCTGCGTGCAAAAAATAGTGTACAAAAACATAGAGTTTCACAGGAAATATACTGCTAGTATCACCACAACTGTGAGACATATTGTTCACCCAACTGCAAAAACAAATACCTGCTGGCACTGAGATTAAAGTCTAATAAAAAAAGTTTATGATCATAGTCAAATACAAAGAAGTATCCCCATGCTATTGCAAGGATTTAGTTTTTGATCAGTAATTGCAAAATCTAATGAACTCCTAGCAGCACATCTTCCACATTTCAAAAAATAATACATGAAGTGAAAAAATAAAGTAGAAATATTAGATCATTTTGATGAAGACAAAATCATAAAAAACCTCATACAACCATCTTGCGACATTATGTATTTATTTTCTATAAGCAAAATATCGTTTGACAAAAACTTTTGTGACGCAACAAATCATTTCTAAATCATTTCTTGTTTGTTTTAAATGTCATTGACAATGACTTAAAATCCCTCTAATTTCAAAATCATTAAATGGAAAAAATGTCAGATCACAGCACACAATGTTGGAGAGGTAGATAACAAAAAACAACAATAAATGTTAGGGTTAAAAATTGTGAATGCAACAAATCAACTTCTGATTTCTGATTGGCTAATTATAAAACCAATCGAACGAAGCAAAGTTTATTATTTTTCATGTCCAAGGGCAATGGTTTATGAATAGGCCTAAACTGTCAATATGAAAGATAAACTAGATGTGATGACAGCTATCACTACAAGACCAGCTCCAATTTCATTTAACATTGCGATGTTAACTTCTCTCTTTGCTCTGCATATCACTGTTGTTGTACATTGTTCTCAAATTCACTACAATCATTTTGTCATTTGAACGTCACATGACCAGTGATGTTACCAAATTGAAATACTTCCTCTTTCACAACACGTGATGCAATAGTAAATGTGAATTTCTCTCTAGACAAATTCATTCATGAGCAAGATACCGCATCTGAGCTGATGAGACTTTCAAGGTAGAAACAGCATTCACATCCACAATTTCACAATCGATAATTAATTAACGACATATTAGGGTTTAATACAGGCATCACCAAGAAACTTATCAAATGAACCAACAATAATTCAATGCGTCAGTCAAATTTACTAAAAAACTGTGTAAAATATTTTTGTCAACCACAAAAAATATAATTCATGCTATAACAAACAGAAATGTTCGCTCCATTGTAAGCAGTCATTACTTGGTGCAAACAGCAGCTACAAAAAAACAGTGGCCATTCATATGAGAACATAAAACTATTATCATTTATTTATTTCATAGTGCTATATTTATATATATATATATATTTATTTCATAATTAGTGCTTCATTTATTTCATTATCCCTTCATGCTCCCACAATTGTACAAGATCATGACATAGCAATAAAATAAATCAAACAGCAAAAGCTACAGGTTTGTAAGGCCAATTCCACAAAAAAGTTTAGCTCAATATAGTACAACTTCCATTCATCACAAAACCAAACAGCTCTATCCAAGAGATGCTTCAAAGTGATGAAAGAACAATAAAAGAAAACCAACCAGCAGACACGCTGATCAATAGAGGAGCCAGACCAATAGAAGTGAATATTGCCAGTGATGAATTTCTGCAACATCAAAACTCATGTAAAAGTAAATATGGAATTTGAAATTTGCGCTTCTTACAGGTTATTTTTGTTGGGTGATAGTGGCGTAGCTGGGAACATGCCAACATGGGTCCAGTTGAAATATGTCAACGTCCAACTAATGATCAAAGATGTCGAACCTGCGCAAATATAATTTCAATAAAAACCTTAATTTGCTAATCACGCTGTCAAGATATTTTGACCACTCAATTCTGTTCTGTATATCAGTAATAAATCAAATATGGTATAAAAAATCAAATCCATATCAGACATCTAATATTTTTTGCAAAAGCCCACTTCTAATTTAAGGGTATAATTCCCAGTTCTCATGTCCAATTTTTGAAGGCTTTTGGCCCATAGTTGTTACTGAGTTATCATTTTTGTGGATTTTGGTTTTGTAGTGTGTGCAGTGCCAGCAGTAAATCATGACTGGCAAAACTAGTCATGTGTCTAGACACAAGCCAATCAGGATCTAGTGACAGCAACGTGTATAGATGCGTGCCAATCAGGATCTAACCATTAACGGCAAAATAGACACTGCCTTCAGTTTTCATGGACCATGAAAACTTTGTTTTTTCCTATATCATGTTGCGATACATTATCTGATAAATTGTTTTTTGTGGCCCTTAAAAACAGGGGGTTCTAAAGCCACGAAATGAAGCAGCTATCTTAGTGAAGTATTATGATCTCATTGATGTAACAAGAAAGAATCACCATGACGTTTTCCGACATGTCTTGATATCTTGAATTAAAAAAAATAGCAATTTTGGACATGCAGACGGGGCTAAGAAAGCCCCCAAAACTTAGTGGGCCTAGAACCAAGAACTGCGAGACCAAAGCTCATGAAAATCGGACATGTGGACAGGATACTAGATCTAATGTAGTTCATTGCATGCTTGATAATTATAAGTTCTATGTGCAGTAACATTTGTCACCTGTATATACCGGTAAACAACCATGATTTACGGTACTCTTACTGGCATGCTCTTTCATCACTTTTGCCAGAGCTTTTTGAAATATATAATAATAATAATACATTGACTCTACCAATCTGCAGTACGGTACAGTAGTTGATTACAGTTAGGCAGATAGGCCAAATCAATGTTCATAATTCTACCAAGAATAATCTTGCACACCTGCTAAAATACTTCCAACTATATGATTTTGACGGAAGAGAAACCGCAGCAGAAAGTGTTTCTGGTCATTTCGTTTGATTTCAGAGATTGTCATTACCACATCGTTTGGTTTCAACTTCAAAGTAATGTACCACAACATATATGATATAACAAAGCACCATACACATAGCCACAACAAATTAATTGCTTGCTTGCTTGCCATTTTAAAAGCTTACTTTGTCCTATGGTACTGAGTAGAGTACCTTATGGTACACTGTGCACAGGTACAATGGGCTAGCTACACTACACCAGTGTCACACTAAACCACGCCTTGTCCACTATTGCCTTGATTTCAATACGAAAATGTTGTAATACAGATTTTGTTAAATAGCTAAAAGACTACCGTTAGTCTACGTAACTAGGACTAGCTACCAGTAATAGCTGAAGTGTATATTTTTACAGTGGACCCCCCACTAAGGGCCACATTTCGACAATTACCCAAACCACATGTGACATGTCCAATTCACATATGTAAGCTTTACTGCTTCAGGCCGGCATGTTCCTTCTAGTTTTCACATCATAATCAATTTCTTGGATATCAAAAAATTGATTATGATGCAGGAACAAGAAGCACTGGCCAAAAGCCCACAAAAATTGGAAATGTGTAGTGTGGACTGGGTATACTTAGATTCCATGGGTGCGGCTTGTGATCAGGGGTCAGAATCATCTCGTTGTTTGTGACAAGGCCCCTTATTTCTCCGAGGCCCAACACCAGTGGCATAGCGAGAAATTTTAAAAGGGAAGGCCATAATTTTCACATCTTTTTTAAGCGTTTTTTTGACAGAACAAATTTTAAGCTGATTGAGACCCAAGAAAAGCTCTAGGGGGGTTTGGGGGCATGCTCCCCTGGAAAATTTTTGAAAATTTATATGCTTTAATGGCTATTTTAGTGCTTTTTGATACCTAATTTTCAGGCAAATTTTGTTTAAACTTTTTGACCCTAATTCTTAGTGCTTCGCCAAATATGGTGCATTTTGTGGTTGCCAGTAACTTTGCCACATGGTAACTTCGCCACAGCAACTTCACCACATGGTAACTTCGCCACACTTTCATACATCGAAAATTTACATTGCCTACACCGAAACAAGACTTTAAATTCCCGGTTGCCGTAAAAAATTTTATCGGGCTTTTCGAGTTACTTGGTAACTTCGCCACATAATCGAAACTGTGGGGTAAGATGTGGGGAGAGGTGTGGGAGAATGCATGGGGTGAATAAGGAAGTGCGTTGGGGTGTAGGGGGAGGTCAGGGGAGCTGTGGGAAGAGATATGGGGGTGTGGGGGGAGATGTAGGGAAATGTGTTGGGGTGTGGGGGGAGGTAAGGAAAGATGTGTGGGGAGTGGAAAAGTGTGGGAAAGTGTATGGGGTGAGTGGGGAAGTGTTTTGGCGTGTGGGGAAAGGATGTGGGCAGGGTAATGGGTAACATGTAGGGAAATGTGTTGAGGTGTGGGGCCCCAACACACTTTTAATTCCCCACATCTCCCTACCCTCACTTTTCCCTACATCTCCCCTTACCTCCCCCACACCCCATCAAACTTTCCTACACCTCCTTTCATACCTCTTTCCACATCCCTCCTTCCTCCCCCCACACCCCAACACATTTTGCTACTATCCCTCATCTCCCTTCACCTTCTCAAAGTGTGGCGAAGTTACCATGTGACGAAGTTTCTGTGGCGAAGTTGCCATGTGGCGAAGTTACTGGCAACCCATTTTGTTCTCACATTTTCGATTATGCGCACTTAAGGCTTATTACTATCGAAGAGGTTCGAAATTGGAAGCGTCTATTTCACCGGAAATTCCGGTTACCGAAGTTCGAAAATCGTGGTTTGCGGAACCGGAAACATCCCCTAACGGTTCCCCTACTGTGAGAGCAAGGGTGGAAACCTGGCTACTTGGCGTTAGGGTGTCAGTTTCAGTTTTGGTGTGTTGAAACTCAGATGTCAAGTTTCAGTCTGGGTTTGGTTTCGCGGCTGTTGAAAAATAGGTTTCAGTTTCGGTTTCAGTTTTGCTTACGCACAGCTTCGGTTTCTGGGTTTCAGTTTCGGTTTAAGTTTCATTCAAAAAAGCTATTTTATTTTGAATACGGATTTTTTAAGTGCTCTATTTTTTAGCGTTTTTGTTATATAGCGACGATAAGTAGCAAGTCAGATAGCCGAGTGAGGAGAGCAATTGCTTCAGAAGTTGTCGACTTGGGTATAAATCCGAGTCCGGTAAAACCAAAGACTCAAAAATTAGTTTCCACAGCTTCTTTATTCGACGCTCAGCATTAAAGGAACTGTTCTGGCAATGATGGTGATGACGATTTTTAAAACCTGAAACCTTAGAAAATTTTGAACAAGTTTTAATTTCAGTTTGGGTTTTGACGTTTCAAGAAAAAACAGTTTTGGTTCAAGTTTAGGTTTTCAAAAATTTGGCTGAGCAGGTGTCAGTTTCAGTTTGGGTTTCAAAAATTTTCTTCAAAACCGGGTTTTCAGGTTTAGGTTTAGGTTTTGGTTTCCACCCTTGCGTGAGAGTCACACTACAGGAACCGAAAACGGTTACGCAACTACGATTTTTCAAACTTCGGTAACCGGAATTTTCGGTGAAATAGACACTTCCTTCGAAATTATGGAAAAATTGCATACATCAAAAATATTTTTGAAAATCGCTAATGGGAGAATACATCATTTTCCCTCATCCTACCAGAGGCGTAGCCAGGAATTTTGATTGGGGGGGGGGGCAAACCTCACCAAATGAGCCGCATAAAAAACGCTACATAAAATTATCTCGCACCATCATTCCATCAAGGGCATTGGAAGGTGGGGACTGAAGCCCCCCTATACTTTTCAGAACCCCCCACAGAAATTTTGAACCCCCCTTCAGCCCTCCGTTTCCAAAATTATTTACTACAGTACACCCTATTGCACTTCAACAATGGCTCATGGTGTCACCAGTTATTCGTTTCTTTTCTTCGTTAATTCCATCAAGCCAACGCACTAACTTTTGCAACTTTGTGACTAAGGCAAACAAAATAGCAAAAAACGGTTGAATTTTGTGGTAACTTCATGTAGAAAGCTCTTAGAGCTTTATTGTGATGCCACAGTTCAATTTTCTCCAACTTTAAAAGAAACTTTATGGCAAATAACAGCAAAACAACAAAATATCAAATTAGAATTGGCTAGCTCAGTGGTTCTCAACCAATGGGCCATGGAAACATTTTGAGGTGGGCCACAAAAATTTTTTAAAAATTGCTAGATTTATTGAAACATTATGGTTCATTTGTGTCACTATGGTTAAGTTTACACTTTTGCGTTTGTTTAGTAGTTTTGACGGTAGTGACAATGAATGACGCTGCTGTTTTTTCGCTACAGAGTGATAATTTTCATTTCACTCATTCAATTAATATAGTGTGTAGTTTCGTGAAAAAATTGTAAAACTAACAGAGCTGGGCAGCTGCTACTTAAATAGTAGCGCCGCTGTCGCTGCCGCTATATGACGAAAAAAGCAGCGGCGCTGCCGCTACCGCTACTTGAATTAAAGAAATCTACAGCGGCGCTTCCGCTGCCGCTATTACACGCAAAAACAGCGGCGCTGCCGCTGCTTTAAAATTATGAAACTGCGAAAGTTTTCGTAAAAACTAAAAAGTTGCGATTAACAATGACACACAAGTGAATTTCCTCAATCACAGCCAATGATATTTTCATGAAAAACAAATGTTGGTGATAAAAAACGCATAGTCGCGGTAATCTGATCAGGGGCGTACCCGGGGGGGCAGGAGAAACAAAGAGTCAATTTCAGTCAATAAAATTTTCATGAAAAACAAATACTCTAGATAAAAAACGCATATTCACTGGAATCTGATCAGAGACGTAGCTGGAGGGGGTGAGGACTCGCAGGAGAGACAAAGAGTCAATTTTCTTTTGCTATTTCTTTCGATCTGATTATTTAACGAGCGAAAATATAAGCTCAAGGCAAATTCTCGCATCATAAAAAGTGATGAGAAAACTTTCACCCAAATTAAAATGACTATCACTGGATACTTTAAAACACACAATCGGGAGTAAGTAAGTAAAATTAATATGGCCTCCTTGAAATTTTCACCTGGCTACGCCACTGATTTGTTTTCATAAATCAGTTTAAATACCGGTAAAAATTATTATTTATCACACTTATCTTTACTAGGCCTACTGTTTGTTATGCCATACTGTCTTTACCATTTTTGATATAAAATAAACAACAATTATTTTTCAATAACTATTTTACTAGTACTGAATTTGTTCAAAAATCTCGAGCTAAACATTGAGTTTCGTAGGCTACTTTTGAAGAATTTAACCTAAAGAATTTAACTTAAAGAATTTAACCTTTGTGGTACGTATCCACTCGTGCGTTTATTCACTCTCCATCACCAACAATGCAACTGTTGCGCTGTTGGTGATGGAGAGCTGATATAGCCTCCGACCCAAAAAGAGGAAGTCGTCATGACTTCTCGTCCAGTAGGCCAGGATCGAAGGACATTGCTTCTTTAGTTATTGATCTTCACCCTGGCCATGTAAAGGATTTAACTAGCGTGATGACGAAAACACACGAGTGGCTACGTACCACAAAGGTTAAATTCTTTAGGATTTATTTATCCGAAGGGATGAGTGGTCCGAAGGACATTGCTTTTTTAATTATTTCGTATTTTTGTATATCATTTTTAATCTTGCCACCGCAAAGACTGATAGCGGATTTTTGACACATTAATTGTATCATCGAACAGACAATATTTCCGCTTTTTTCCCTGAACGGGCCCTAGTGTTAATGAGGTAAAACGATACAAGATACTCGAATCAAAGAAGGGATAAATCAAACCAGCGGGGGGCATTACTGAAACGGATTTCTGATGGCGATATGCAGCTGTGTTTGTGAAACAGCAACTGTCAATCAGGATTGGTGTCTGGCGATGAGAACGATGAAAATGGTGTTAATAAATTAATGGAACATTGCTTGCGATCTCTCGCTATCACTTCGCTTTACGTTTTCATTTGCTTGTTTTATGGTATTAATTTCAAGCAGAGCGAGTCTAGATTTAAGTTGCGATTTTTTCATTAGATTGCTGCATAACACACAGTCTTCTAAATCAAAACGTTTTTTGCAGCAGCGGTATCGATAAGCCCATTATCTTCACAAAAGCGCTGCTGCGCTGGTCGCTACTCTACCTTAAAAAAGCGGCGCTGCCGCTTTTCGCTGTTGACAGAAAAAAACAGCGGCGCTTCCGCTACCGCGCTTCCGCTACCGTTGTTCTGTGCCCACCTCTGCACACAGACTGCAGGAACAAGAAAAAATCGCAAAGGAATTATGAAGTTCACAAATCTGCCAGTTACCACCTAGGCACCGCCGCACCTACCCTTGTCAAATTTAGGGGTAACACTGAATAGTAGTCTACCGGTACTTAACACTAGAAAGATGGAGGGTGTCATTTTGACACTTTTTGAAAAATAAAGTGTTGGTAATTCAAATCCAATTGCTGTTGAACCAATTCCTTTTGTGACTTTTAATTCTTTAATGAGCTTGACGAGGTACTGTAGTCATTTTTTGTGTGGAGAACTAAACGTGGCCTAATTTTCGTAATTTACCTTGAACGACGGAAGGTGTCATTTTGACACCCATTGTACAGTTTTCACAAATTGTCAAATCTTTTTATTATGCAATTGTCTATGACGTTTCTTCAGAAACAGTTCCATTGTTTTGTGTCAAAAATGAACTGTTGATAAATTTGGTTAGGCAGTAGCATTATTATTATTGTTATTATTGGCATGTTTATCCTCCTATCACGAGAATGCGATCAATGCGCTAGACGAGCTCGCTTAGGAGTTGCCGGCCATCTGTCTACCACACCAAGATGGGGGAATCCCGTTAAGTGCCTTTCCCAACGGCACAACAAGTAAACTCGCCGGTTTTCTCCACACTGTCCCTTTAATGCTGAACGTCAAGCAGGGAAGCTGTAAATACCAATTTTCAAATCATTGGTTTGACCCGACTCGGAATCGAACCTCAAGTCCACCGATCCAGAAGCAGACGCTTTATACCACTCGGCCATCTGAACATTCATTCCTTGTGTAGGCAATAGCTTAGTAAATGGCTCAAAAAGAGGGATCAGTTGAAAGTTTTTGTCTACTCTACGTGACATACCGGTACCCGAAGATATATCTGAAGTTGAGGATGAAGATATCCTTGACATAGAGTCAGACAATCAATGGCATAAAAAAGCATACAAATTTGAAGAAATCGATGGCATAAAAACTTCAAGAGGGCATTTTTTGCAATACTTGGCGGAAGAACCTGTCATACCTTTCGTAAAGACTATTAAATTAAGTCTCTTCAGTGGTGCTATGAGCTTCAAATCCATGAAGTACATCCATCAACCTACAATGCATTCTTCCAGATAACCTTTATTCTACCTAATACCTATAAAGGTTAATTCGCGTTTCTTGTTTCTCGATTTCATTGGGAGACATGATGTTAATGGTCCTGCATGGCAATGACGGTGTGCATACACACAACAGAGGTAGCAAAGACATATTAGGTGCTACTACACACTACACCCCCGTAATGACTATAAAGTATGGGACTGCTCTCAAGTCTAAGACTGACTATAAGCTTGATCTGATGGCTAGGACTGACTATGAGTCTAAAGTCTAGGACTAAAGTCTAAAGTCTAGGACTGACTATAAGCTTGATCTGATGGTCTATGGTCAAACTTAGAAAATGAAATTACTCCGCGGGGAAAGAGCAACTCCACACCATGAAAACCCTTTTGACCCAACCTATAGCTAATCTCCCAACCAGTTTCTGTACTTTAACTAACCCGTTTTTGCAGCTGCAGACGCGTTTCGACCTTACACTGATGAGACCTAATAAGGTCGAAACGCGTCTGCAGCTGCAAAAACGGGTTAGTTAAAGTACAGAAACTGGTTGGGAGATTAGCTATAGGTTGGGTCAAAAGGGTTTTCATGGTGTGGAGTTGCTATTTCCCCGCGGAGTGAAGAAATATCACCAATTTTCGGAGCATAAAATATAATACCCGAAAATGATTGAATCGACTCTGCAATAAAGAACATAAATAAATAACTGAACTAACGAAACTACGCTGCCACACAATAACTGATAAAGCAGGTTACTCTTAACCGCTGAGCTCAACTGAGCACGCAGTGCGATAACAGAATATAACGGTAGGGCAGCGATAGTGATGTCATAAGTACGACACAAAGACGGTACAAACTCTAGGCATAATCCTACATCCCCCCCAGTTTGTTACCCCACCCCATGGAGGATATTAAGCCTTTTGGGATCCAACGCCCACTTGCAGGATCTAGTTCTAAAGCAGGGCGACGAGCACGAGTAGATCGCCTTAAAGAAGGGTTTTCTACGGGAAGTTCCATTGGAGGTTCATCGGTGTCCGCAGGAGGACTGTGGTCTGATGCCAATTCCGTAGAGGGCTCGGGGCAAGATCCTTGGACAGGGTCGTTAAACACAGAGCTGTGATGATAATTGGAAGCAGGTGGGATCGGGCTGGGACCTGGAGCGGTATCGGGTAAAAGGGGTGGCATGTTGGAGGTAGGTTTCTCACATGCATTGGGGGAGGACGATCGAGCTTGGTTTGTCGGAATAAGACGGAGAAAGCGCCTATTGCGAGTGGTAAGGCGTCCAGATCCGCAAACTTTAACAACATAGCGATCAAAAGTTAAGACTTCCATAATGGTGCCGACCTTATTTCATTTAAGTGGGTAGTTGCCTGCCTGGTTTTGAATGAACACGCGGTCGCCACAGTTCAGGGCAGGCAAGGGATGACTATTTCTTTTTAACGCAACTGCGTTCCGTCCTGCGCGTAAACGGAGTGCATCTTCCTTGGCCTTCCATGTCTCACGCCATGTGCGCCGCACGAAGTGATTGGAATATTTGGCTAAGCGATTCACGAATGAGAAAGCATCTCGCAGAGGCCGGCCAAACACGACCTCCGCGGGGGACATTCCACAATCAGGATCGGGAGTATTGCGCAATTGCAGCAAAGCTCGCAAGAAGGAGTCGTTATTTAAGTCACCGTCAGGGCTGACATTATCTCTCAACATCCTTTTGGCAGATTTGACTGCAACCTCGGCTCGGCCATTGGACTGGGGAAAATATGCAGATGATACCCTGTGGTTTACACCCCAAGTTTTCAAAAACGTCTCAGTAGCCGAAGCTGTAAATTCGGGCCCCCCATCTGTGGATATTTCGTCGGGAACCCCAAAAACGCCGAAGTATGATCGCAATAAACGAACCAAAGCAGCTGCGCCACTGATGCTCGACCCAGTGGATGTACCAAAGACATCCGCCCAGCCAGAAAACTTGTCCCCGATTACCAAAAAGTTACGACCCCCGTAATTAAAGTAATCAGCAAAAACTTGCTCAAAGGGCGTGGCGGGTGGGTGTGCGGGCATCGGCGGGGGAGCTGCCTGGGATGGTGCGTTACGATTACCATGAGCACAAGAATTACGTACATCATGAATATCTCGAGTCATACCAGGCCAAAACACAGTTGCCCGCGCCCGTCGCTCCATAGCAGACGTACCTTGATGGGCGGCATGCAATGCAGAGAGTACTATATGCCTCAGCGATGCAGGTACAACAACACGATCATTATATAGAATGACACCATCTAAAATGTAATAACTTTCGCGAAAAGGAAGGTATTGGTCTAGGCCTACACAATGAGTTTTGAGGCTATCAGAATCAAATCCACACTCTATAGCATGCAACAAATGATTTAACGCAGGGTCGTTTTTAGTGTGCAGTGCAATCTCCTCCCATTGTATGCTAAATGCCTTAGATGAATCGTGCTGCACAGCAGCTACGAGAGCTTGTTCGATAATGTCGGGGGAGTCAAGCTCGTGACATGAAACGGTAGCGATAAAAGTACACAACACTGGGTGACGCGATGTGGCATCGGCGGCGCAGTTAGTTGCCCCTGGTAAATGAAAGATTTGAAAACGCCACATTAAGGTGCGTTGTTTAAGCCTAAACAGTCGAGTGTTAGTGATTTCGTCTAAGGTTCGGTCACCAAAAATTTTCGTTAACGGTTTATGATCCGTAACGACTACAAGGTTGTCACAGCCTTGCGTGAAGTATTTGGTTTGTTCTAGGCCCCAGGCGACCGCCAGGGCTTCACCTTCGACTGGAGCATATCTCCGTTCGGCCGATGATAAGGAACGAGATCCGGCGAGGGTCACTCGCCATCCGAATTCACAACAGTCTGGGATGCAGGAGTCGCAGGAGCAATGTTTCTGAAGGAGGAAATATCCGATACCTCGATTGGACCAATCTGGGCGTAAGCATGTTCGCCGAGTGGGATCGAAGATTTCTACACCATGTCGGATAGCGTCTATAATAGCAAGTTTAGAGGCAGCAAAAGCCCGATCAAGTTCGTCAGACCACTCAAGCTTGCGTTTCGGGCTTAAAAATTGTTTAAATGGTGCAACGAGATCACGGAGCTGAGCATAGCTTGCTACTTGATTTACCAAACCAAACCAACTGCGGACGTCTGTGATGTTTTTAGGGGCAGGAAAGTCACGAATGGCGTTTAAGTATTTAGGTAGTGGCTCCACAGTTGACTCGGAAATGCGAAAGCCAGCAAAATCTACAGATCGGTTGGCAAATTGAAACTTCTCTGGGTTCAAAACGATTCCTGACTGGCCAACCAGGGTAAGGAATTCCATGGTGCGCCACCAGTGCTGGCTAAGGTCATCATCATAAAAGACTGTGTCATCAACACAACGTTCTTTACGAACAAAATCAGCAAGGATGGAATTAAAGCGGCGGTTGTAACCATCTCCCGACGACAGAAAACCCTGAGGGGCTCTGGTGTATCTCCATTTTCCAAAGGGTGTGATGAAAGTCGTGAGGTGGCGATCAGACTCACGCAGCGGTACACTGTGATAACCATTCCAAGCGTCTGTAACAGTTTTCCAAGTGTTTCTAGGTACGCGGCGAGCAAGGTGGAATGGCGCCTCGGAAGCAAACGTCTCACGCTTGCAGAACTTGTTGAGAGGTGAAAGATCTACGGTGCGGCGAGGGGTGCCATCGTGTTTCCTAGTTATGACCATACGATGACACCATGTAGTAGGATCGCCATGAGGCACTTTCTCCAGGATTCCCAGGGCCTCGTCACGGAGAAGATCTTCACGAACTTTCTCTTGCCAGTGAAGTGGGATGGGGGCAGGTGTATGGCAAGCCACTGGTTTGGCGTGCGGGTCAACATGTATTTCGATAGGGGGTCCTGTCATGCAATGAAGAGCTCGATGTGGACAGGTGTTGAAGGTGGAAGCTGCGTACCGTTTAAGGAGCCACTCTCGCATCTTTGGATTGTTGTCCGGAGTACATGGAAATGGGAGTGCTTGAGGGAGGGGTGGAACAGCTGTCCGCTGGGGACAGGTACATGGTTCAGTTTGATGGCTAACGGAGGCACATCCGCCTGTTAACGAACGAGTAGGATTTTGTGAAGGACAGGGAGTGTTGTTATCTTCATCGGACACACGGTGTTCGCCGATTGAAGGAAAACGTGGGGACAGCACACCCAAGTCTGCTAAGGTTTCTTGAGATAGGTATAGCGTGCTGACGTCGCTGCTGATATATATCATGGCGTGGCATTGAACACGCTGACCGTCGCGGCTATTCCCCTGTATGACACCGAAGAAAGCCCCATCAATGGAAATGCGTGAGTGGTTGGCAGCCACTGAGTTAGGAGCAGGGAGGAGGATACTGCGTTCAAATCCAGCAGCTAGGAACTCGCGTAGCGACCATACATTGGTCTGAGCGCCGGTGTCTGCGATGGCCACTACATTCTTTGCTATGGGAGGAGGGTGCTTACTGCGGCACCAGGCTTAGTCCATAGAAATGTTTACGGAGATAGTGGGATGTTCTCGCATGTTTGCTTTAACCCATTGATCATTGACGAGGGCGTGCTGGTTATCCTCGGCATCGTTATTCTCAGTAGATGAATTGGTCGGAAGAATTGCTCCTAAGTGGCTGTCATTGTTAACGGGTAAATGACTTCTTTCATTCTGAATGGCAGCTGATGTTGGCGAGGCCTGGTTGTGGTGCTTCTTGCGGCGGCGAGAACGAAAACAGTCAATGCATAGGGTGTGTGGTGTTGAGTTCCATCCACGGGGCCCTTTCGAGTACAAGCTAAATAGTTGTTTGCAGACTGGGCATGGAGACTTCTCTGATCCGTCGTGAGCTACAGGGGCGGTCTTCTGGCGCTTGAAAGCGGACACAGCGGAAACATCTGAAATGGGTGCAGCATTCCGCGCCATCTCCTTGCTCTCGACGAGGGCGATGACATCATTGATAGCGGTAGTAAGTATATTAGCGGTACCTAATACCTCGCGACGGATTTCTACATCGCAGATGCCTTTCAGCAGTGTGTCTCGTATCATGTGGTCAGTATAGTCAACTTTTTGACCACACTGACAATCTGCAGAGAATGCACAGGTGTCAGCTTTTCCACGCACCCGTGCGGCAAAAGATCGAAAGGCTTCGTCGCGCCTTTGGCACATCTGCATGAGGTCTGTCCTCAAAACACCAGTGGCGATGGGGATGACAGCTAAACGCCGCATGGAGGTGAGTAAATCTGTAAGAGGTCGCGAGGCTACGTCGGCGTCAGATTTTAGTAAATTGTCTCCTAATTCCTTGCTGGCACATTGAAACAGCTGTGAGGGGGCTGACGTGTCATCAATGCCAGAGCCTGCTTTAAAAACGTGCCATCGACGCGTAAACACGTTCCACTCTTCCAAGGACACCCCAATACCGATGTGGGGTCTCTCCAGCCTAGGTCCTCGGTTCTCAGTAACAGGGGCAGGAACGGCGGCTTGACCAGCAGGTGCCGCCGTTGCGTGACTAAATGAATGACTTTGCAGAAGGGCGCATGCGATGGGTTCTGTCACATCTTCTGACTGGTAGTCGCATCCCGGATAAGCGCAGGATATAACAACCATCTTACTGTACTAGGCCTAACTAGTGATTACTAATCTAGGCTAACCCAGCAAACAATTTCACGTGTTAAACTCGTGAAAAACACGTGGCACTCACACGTGAATCTCGTGTTTGGCACATGGCAAAAACTTGTGATTTTCACGTGATCTTGCACATCCTGACCTCGTGTTTAACACGTGATTTAGACTTGTGTTTAACACGTGGAAATTTGTGGTGTTTAACACGTGGTTGGACTTGTGTTTAACACGTGATAATTTCTGGTGTTTAACACGTGGTTAGACTTGTGTTTAACACGTGACAATTTCTGGTGTTTAACACGTGGTTTCGACTTGAGTTTAACACGTGATAATTGCTGAAGTTACCACATGGTGCTGACTCGTGACACCATGTGGTTAACACCAGTAACATTAAGCGTTAAAATTCACAACGTATATCTTTCATGTGCCACATAACCTATGTTGAAACCTAACTATACCATGGAATATAATGCACTACATTTTGCATAGTAAACAGTGAATGATAAATTGATAATCATTACATTTATTTACACTAGCATAAAAGCACAAGCAAAATTAAAAAGAAAAAACACACCCAAAACGACTCAAACGCATATCACATAAAAAAATAAAAAATTCAGTCTGCATTTTCAGGACATTTCGCACGCTTTAAACGCTTGTCAGCGTACCGCAGATGATTCTGCAGAGCGATTGTTACGTCTTTTAAAACGGCAACTGAAGTTTTGGGGTTTCTTTTGACGGCATCTAAAAAAATTTGGTATAAACAATTTTTAATTGATAGATTTCCAAAAGCGTTAATCCAAGCTGATATAACGAAAAAAAGGCTTTTTTATCCTCCAGAATTTAAATTCCATGAGTAATTAATTGTAGAGCGAGAGGCAAGTAGGGTAATAATATCCTAAACAGTATAAAGTAACAATTAAATAAAACTTGAAAACAATTAAAACACAAACTTACTGAAAATCACTTTTGTCACATTACAGGACTGGATTGCCCTTTTCCCCCTCTGGCCCATCCAGTTGAATGCCAGCATTAGGTGGTCGGTAAAAAGGGTGGACAGAAGATTTTTAATTGTGCTTTGCACATTGTGCCCATTATAACGTTGCAAGTATTTTACCTGTTAATAAGTATTAATTATTAATAAGATAATAATACAGCTTAAAATCGTGAATGCAACAAATTTGTTTGAAGAAAATTACTGCTAAACCACAACAGCTTGTCCCACCGTTATCAGCTTACCACTCATCTGGTGGTATTTTTCAACCAAAATGTTTTAATGTGATGCAATTTAAATAATATTCGATACCGGTAACTACCTGATGAGCTGATAACGACAAAACAAGTAGTAGTGGTTTTATGGTATTATAAAGGGCTTTATGCAGATTACACTGCCGAAGTAACGGAAGATTGAACCTTTATTTCACTATTAGAAAAAGCAGATAGACACAGTGTCATTAAAAAAAATCACATACCAATTGTTCCTGACAACGGGGGTCAGACAGCTTTTCCTCCAGAGCATCGAAGCCTTCCATCGAATCGAGAGGAAATGATGGAAAGTCGTCATTCAACTCATGAACAACGGCTTGCGTGGCATCGCTGCTACCCATAATTTCCAAAATTTTTTGCAGTAAAAGGCGGTTCGCCCTAACCTCGTGACGAACCTCCAACAAGCCGAGGCGGATACGGCGTGCTGTAAATAAAATAACTCAACTGTGATATATCAGCACCCTCATTAACTAGTTACGACGTTACGTTACTTTTGTATAAAACTAGCATGCACATTACACAAAGTCACCTTATAAGTAAGACAAACCATGCCTAGTACCCAAACCGCTCTTAAAACAAAACTAAAATGATTCATTTATAAACGTGCCGTAATTGGAGTGTCACAACTACAGACTGTTTAATGTTCAACTTAACTGGCTCGTCAGGAGTGAATTTGCAGTGAGAATAAATTCTTTACAAATATCATGTAGCATATTAAAAATTGAAGGATTTGCTCTGACACTGTCATACAACTCCTAGTCCGTGGATAGAATTAAATGAATAACAATCATTTTCGATTATTTCACCAGATACGGATTACAACGTGAACGAAACATCATTTATGCTAAAACGTGTAAGAAAGATTTAAATAAAACTGTATATATCAATAGTTCTTGGTAAACTTACCATCCTGCTCAAAGGATACCGCCCATCCTGGTTTGGTGCAAGTGGTCGCATCGGCTTGTGACACTAAAATCAGCGACATAGCATGAAACGATTTCGATTACTTCTTGTAAAACGATGTAAAGATGTCACTTTAGAATTTACAAACCGGTGAACAAATCACATAGCAATTTAAAGCAGTGAATTTATGAGAAGTGATTACCAGCACTATAACAGCATATTAACGAGTATTCAACAGAGCATGTACCGCTACTTTTACTATTTTTATAGGCAGGTATATTCTATTTGAAAAGAGCACAAACCATATTATACTACCTGTGCTTGACGACGTCGAACCTTCAACAATGTTAGTCCTATCAGAACGCAAGGGCGTTGATGAGAATTGTTAAAATTTAAAATATTAAGTGGTTAAGCAATCGCTTTACAATTTACACGCTTCAACCGATACCAGAATAGTCACTTCCAACTTAAAAGCGCCTTATTCTTCATTCAATACCTCGCACGTGTGCAAGTATGAAATTAAGGGTGCAATTTATGGCTAATTAAATGCACAGCAACACAGACAAGGTGAAAACTAAACTCCATCATTTTATGATAACCTTCATGTGAAGCAAAACCGGCAAGCTATAGGCTCAATATAAATTTTCGAAGGCAATAAAAGTAAGATTTTACATGAAGAAAAATATCGATGACTGGAAAGTAGTTAAGATAGCAATTCTACAACAATAGTAGGTGCAAAAAGTTTTGTGATATGCTGGATTATTTGTCAATTCTATAATATCAATCATAACCGCGCGTTTTACCTGAAAACTCTCTCCTGGGCTCCGAAGCTTCAATATCTGCACAAAGATTGGTCAAATAATACAAAATTAAAAATGCTCGACTACACGCCAAAAAGAAAACAGTTGCGTCAGCAAAGCTGTGACTACTAATTTCCATTTCTTGGCATCTTAGGCTTGACAAAACTTGGAATTAAACTGGAGTGCACAATATCTAAAACCTAAGGAACCAGGTGAGCTTTAAGGATATGTCTATTTACAGCGATTATAACTATTGTAAAACAATACAACGAAATACTAGTAACTTATGTTTTCCTATCCGAAAGATTCTTGAATTAAGCTTCACTCAGACTAACCCATAAGGGGCTTTGCATGTTATACAAATTACAAAAATGAGAAAACAGTAAGTAAACTATTTTCACCTTCAGACAATTCAGGAATAGAATTATCTGAGACTGAGTTCCCGTCAGGAAACAGTGGTAGATTCGGCAGTACAACATCAGCAGAAGGACTGTCAAGTTTTTTTTGAGGAGAGATTTCTGCTGCATCACTGTCACTGGAAGGCGCTGACGCAAACAAAAAGTTTTGTGATATGCTGGATTATTTGTCAATTCTATAATATCAATCATAACCGCGCGTTTTACTTGAAAACTCTCTCCTGGGCTCCGAAGCTTCAATATCTGCACAAAGATTGGTCAAATAATACAAAATTAAAAATGCTCGACTACACGCCAAAAAGAAAACAGTTGCGTCAGCAAAGCTGTGACTACTAATTTCCATTTCTTGGCATCTTAGGCTTGACAAAACTTGGAATTAAACTGGAGTGCAAAATATCTAAAACCTAAGGAACCAGGTGAGCTTTAAGGATATGTCTATTTGCAGCGATTATAACTATTGTAAAACAATACAACGAAGTACCAGTAACTTACGTTTTCCTATCCGAAAGATTCTTGAATTAAGCTTCACCAACCCATAAGGGGCTTTGCATGTTATACAAATTACAAAAATGAGAAAACAGTAAGCAAACTATTTTCACCTTCAGACAATTCAGGAATAGGATTATCTGAGACTGAGTTCCCGTCAGGAAACAGTGGTGGATTCGGCAGTACAACATCAGCAGAAGGACTGTCAAGTTTTTTTTGAGGAGAGATTTCTGCTGCATCACTGTCACTGGAAGGCGCTGACACAAACCTAGCAGGAGGCCTGTAAAAGCAATTTTCACATTTCGAAAGAAATGGCAATGTCGACAATCAGATTTACGGTACAACGCGCCGTTGTGAGTTCATTTTCGTGACCAACTCGTCGCTGGGCCCAATCGTCTTCGGGACAACTCGTCGTGAAAAGTGCAAAGTTTTCTCACTGGTTAAACGTATAGAGGTATCGGAAATGCTTTTCGTCAGTGAAAGAACTTCACGCCATTTAGACAAGTTTTTTTCTGAAAACGAGAGTACTACTCGACGAAGAGTCCAGTCTAAATTTTAGATTTAGCCAAAAACACATCAACTTCACCACTGCATGAAAGCGAAAACAACCAGAGTGACCTCTCCAAGCTTCATATGACGAAGTTTTACTGTTGTGTAGTAGATACCAACGTACCTAGTTAAAACACTACCAACGTGACTAAAAAAATCATCACCCTAGGTAACTACCTGGTTCTACGCCTTTTCTTGGGTAAAAACGACGCAGATGCTTCACTTTCGGATGTATCCATTAATGAAAAGTCGCTAGTGTATTGGCTTGCTTCCAGGACTCTTCTTGCCTCGTCATACTTGTCTGGAGTAAACACAGAGCAATCATAGAGGTTAGCGACACTGAATGCGCGATTACATGCTAGTGTACACTGTACAGCACAAAAATTACCCCACAAAAATGCAAAAAAGTACTCACTTGTAGCACGAATTATCCTCACTTCAAAGCATTCCCAATCTGAATTGGGGAAAGGTTGCTTCTGCACCAACTGACGTGCTTTAAAGTATGATCCAGGTGGCCAACAAGCTATAAATGAATCGTTTTCGACTTTAACCCATTTTGAAGATATTATTTCAACAGTACGTTCCTTCCGAAACTCTACCACTACGTACAGTTTTCTTTGAACTTGTGACAAAACTGTCAAAGACATAATACCTAATGTGAAATTATAAATTATACAAATGGGAACTTAACTCTAGCCTGAAAAAAAAAAACAGTAAAAAGAAGAACAATAAACAATGGCACATAAGCAAGGCACTTTAAAATTTTTGACGCAAGAAATTTAGTTCATAAGCTGTATCGCATATTAAAAGAAATTATGAAGCATTACAATGTATCAATTGGATAGAAAAAAATATACAGCACATATATAATTATTAACAAGGATGGTTCAATTGATTGAAAAACAAACTACAGGCCCAAAATCTCCTCTAATCACAAACTTGGTTGATGAATATGACTCACTTAACAATAATTTTTATGACACTACACAATAGTATGCAAAAAAGACATAGAGATGTACGATTCCAATGCAGAGGGTTCTGGATAAGCAACCACTTTGCATTTTATTTCATTAGCAGGCACTACTGACAAACCAGAATTCATATCCGATAACAAAAAAACTCCAACTTTACTAGATTCAACTGGATAATCAAAAAAATTTACAGAGTTACCAAAATCATTGCAAACACAGTACATAACATTTTTAAACAAAACAATGTTTCTAACAACAGCAACGCCATCTTGAAGCTGAACAAAATTGTTACCATCATCAACAGATACAAAACCAATCGGGAGTTGAGCCTTTTGGTATTGCTCACCTCCATTTAATGAAGCAGGAAGAGGTCCGAGAGAGTGTTTTCTGTAGCAAGATGAAGAAGATTGTTTGGTTACTTTCTGATGCTCCATGCTATTAAGTTCAATAAACCTATGAACCACTTGCTTCAGGGGATGATTCGGCTTTTTCAATAGTTTCTTTAGTTGGCCCAAATAATTTTCATAAGGAAAGGCTGAAACCTGATCTAAAGCGCCGTAGCAAAGGGCATCATGGTGTAGATGAATTAAAGAATGCACATTGTACACCAGCATTTCATTTCCATAAAGCCTGGCAAAATTTTCAACAAAAAACTTCAAAAGTTTGCCTCCATAAGCAACCATCATTTTGTCCGCAGAAAATTCTGGAGATAGCAAAATTCTCATCGCAGTTGAGAACACTAGAAAATGTTTGTAATGATGGTCATCAAGTTTCTGTCGCAGCACAACTGGCCCAGTGTACAACAGGAATTGACGCAATTCAGTTGCTTTCCAACGCTCTAAATACTTTAACGACCTTGGCTTGCGTGCAAACTCACGTGGAGAATGTGAAGACAATGACATAAGATGATTGGAAATGGATGTATACAGGCCGTAGGGAATACGACAAGAATGTGAGCTTCTAAACCACATGTATAGCATGCGCCTCATTACCCCTAGACAACAAAGGTGCATATAGTCCAGAGGAAAAGACTTAATCATATCCATTTCCAGCACAGCTAAAGGAGATGGACCTTTATGATGCCGTGCATCATCCATAGAACGAAAGCTACTGTCAGTACGCAAAGTAGCTTGAAGGTCGGTATGAATTACTTTACCAGCCCAACAACCCTTACTGGTACATCGCTCGCAACTAGAGTAACCAGTGTGCTGTATTGTATTTTTCAAAAATGCTCTAGCTGGTGCATCGCATATAAAGCAGGATATGTTAAAGGCAAATTTGACATTGCAACACACAAGTCCTTCAGCCACTATTTCTTTCAGTTCGGAAATGAACTGGGTAAGATATTCATTTGCATCAGTAGGCTTTTGCTTTCCAAAAAATATGCCAATGGCAAAAGGGTCTGTCACAGAAATGTTTTCTATCTTACACAATATTGGCCAAAATTCTCCAGGAACACTCTTATACAAGGGTAAGCCATCTACATTAAATTGAAGGCTGAGTTGTTGCAGTTGTTCGAACTCACTGTGTCGATATTGGTTTAAAAGTTTCAATTTTGAAATAATGCCTTTTTTTAACCCAAAATGAAAATACTGGCCACCAGCAATTTGGTCAATTTGAATGTTCTTGGGAATTGCACGTAGAGATCGAGGATCTTTAGGAAGGTCTGGGTGTTCAACCCTTAAAGCAGCAAGCAATAACGCAACTGATGCATTAGAAATATTACAAGATATGGCCCAATCTGATAAACGTTCTCTTAAATTTCTAGGTGCCAAAATTTCTTCATCTTCATCACTACTAGAAACACCACATGTCAAATAATTAAACTCATCATAATTCACCAGTACTTCATTAGGAAAACCTTCAGAATATTTGCTACTACGAGAGGTATCAGCAACAGAAAAATTGTGTGGAAGTAAATCAGTTGACCCCTGTTCCTCTGCGTCACTTTCATCACTGAAAGGCAGTCCATCACTTCTTTCAAATTCTAAACTACTTTGAGATGTAGACTCATTATCTCGCATTTGACAACTTTTACCGCTACTAGATGTAGAATTGGGCTTTAAGTCAGGCACTGGTATAGCACATGGTACAACAACTGAGTTACCAGTACACTCTTCGTCACATGTTGAATCACTAGCTTGATTATTAGTAGCAATTTCATCATTTAGCTGTGCAATAGCTTTGCGTCGCATATTCCACCACGACAAACCACTTTCCATAATTGTTTTACCAGGCTATAAACGTTACTAGAAATTATTTTAATGCTAAAATACAGTGCTGGTGAATTGAGAATTGGAACATCTGAACATCTTGCACATACATTGTACAGACATACCGTGGTACTAGGCCTAGTAGGACCTATCCACATGTACACTTTTTTGTGGACAGCCCATCGTTCTTGGTGCTAGTTTCTGCATCACAAACAAATCTTTGATGTTATAAATTCTGTGTTACAATAGTGATGCAGAAACCACCACCAAGGACCTTGAGAACTTTGGGCTTGAGGCCCTTCTTAACTTGCTAACTAAAAACCAGTCAACCACTCTCCTACATATTTTGCCAATTCTAACAGCCGATTTACTTTATCACTTATCGTACAGTCATTCTGCCCAAAACTTTTCCCTCTTCCTTCAAGAAACAAGTATCACACAAACTGACAAACCCTCGACACGCTAACCACGCTGCAGACGCACAAATGACGAATATCGCTCAACCGCTTGGCGAGGGAAAGAACAAAGCGCAAAATAGCCAATCGGGACATTGCAAAGCCAGTCAGGCAGAACTGCTATTTTCAAATTAATTAAAAGGATTTCGAATAGCTGATCAGTAATTAGTTCACAAAGATACGCGACAACTAGCCACAAATCTAAGAATCTTTTTGTTTACCTATAGTAATAAAAAACAATTGAGAACTTGAATAAAAAGAGTTTTAAAATTGATGCGGGACTGGAATCCTAGTTCAGCGAAAAATTGAAAAAAGATATGCACACTAATAAATATCGGGTTTGTAGGCGTATGGGCAAAAACATGTTCTGCAGATTATAGCTAAAATTCTGACAAGAACTCGTGCAAAAAACTATTTTTTAAGTTGGGGCTGAAAAAAAGATGGGGGGGGCTTCAGCTCCTGACAGCCCCCTACTTCCCACGCCTACGCTATTCGGTAAATTTCACGATAATGGTTCCTTCTAACACCTTGTTGAAAAAATATTCATAGAACACTTTTTAGGTAGATATTCCTGTATATCTTCTGGTCATACTGAATTGTACTACCACCACCGAGCTTGTCTTTGCTTTCAAGCGAAAAGCAAACTGCACCAAAGTTGCTTCAACCTTTCATTTCTGCTGTCTCTTAATCAGATTCTCACTTGTCCAAATCCCCAGGGTGGAATTTTTACATTATCGCGAAAAACTTCGAGGCTCAGATACCGGTGTTAAAAAAAGATCGTTAAATTTTACCCAAGTACAGAAGTTCTTTTACTTTTTTACGAACAACTCTACCAGCGTTTCCTCACATTGACTAACTGTGATTGCATGCACGCGGAATCTAGCGCTTTTATACGCCAGACAATTAAGCTTCCCAGACGAACGCTTTATAGAACAATAGAAAATCGCACCGTGCAGAAAATTACAAGGCATAAAAAGGAATGGTTTTAATTATTGCCTCTAAAAGTTTGTTAATACAAACAAAGGCTTTTTCCGGTTCCGAATGCAAATGAACTAAATAGTTAATTAAGTGTCTTTGCATTTAAGCTTTCCTTACGATGATGACTGATCGATGAGCGGGTAGTTGATCGGCACCGCGATATCAATTGAATTGCAAATAGGCACACAAGCGCAACAATTTTATGATTTACTGTAAATACCATTTTCAGAAAGATCAATAGTTTTCTAGTTAATGGCAATTTCCTTTAACAAAAGAACGTCAATCAGGAGACAATTTCAATTTGAAATTTTATTAGAAGTGAAGTACCGGTGTTGTTTAACCAAAAATTATGAAATGGATTAAGAAAAACTACCAAAGAAAAATTTTTGATTTTATTTATGAGCAGGTAAAAATCACACTTCATCGATCGATGTGATTGTCTATAACAAACCAAATTCGGAGTGTACCCCAAAATTTTTCGATGAACGTGCATAAATTTAGATTCATTTTTGTGTTTTAGGCCTGTTCCAATTTCTACTGCAACCAAGGACACCTAAAATTTAACATATAGGCCTACATGTGATTTCGACACATGTTTTCCACGTGTTTGCCACATGATTGGCCATGTGTACGACTCAATACATTTTGTTTGGCCGAAACATATGATTTCTTGAAAATTATACGAGTTTTGTGTTCTAGGTCTGTTCCAATTTCTACTGCAACCAAGGACACCTAAAAATTAACATATACATGTGATTTCGACACATGTTTTCCACGTGTTTGCCACATGATTGGCCATGTGTGCGACTCAATACATTTTGTTTGGCCGAAACATATGATTTCTTGAAAATTATACGAGTTTTGCGTTCTAGGTCTGTTCCAATTTCTACAGCAACCAAGGACACCTAAAATTTAACATATACATGCGATTTCGACACATGTTTTCCACGTGTTTGCCACATAATTGGCCATGTGTGCGACTCAATACATTTTGTTTGGCCGAAACATATGATTTCTTGAAAATTATACGAGTTTTGCGCTCTAGGTCTCTGTTCCAGTTTCTACAGCAACCAAGGACACCTAAAATTTAACATATACATGCGATTTCGACACATGTTTTCCACGTGTTTGCCACATGATTGGCCATGTGTGCGACTCAATAAATTTTGTTCGGCCAAAAGATATGGTTTCTTGAAAATTATTGTTTTTTTTAAATTAAAACAACCACCGATTACCAAATTATCACAAAATTGTTAAAAAAAACTGCTAAAAATTAGTGCCAAGCTTGTGTCAGATGCCACGAGTCACGAGTTTCACCAGTTTACCACGACAAAAACACGTGAAATCACGAGTGAATGTTTGCTGGGAACCTAGTCGATTCAATCATGAAGAAATATCACCAATTTTCGGAGCATAAAATATAATACCCGAAAATGATTGAATCGACTCTGCAATAAAGAACATAAATAAATAACTGAACTAACGAAACTACGCTGCCACACAATAACTGATAAAGCAGGTTACTCTTAACCGCTGAGCTCAACTGAGCACGCAGTGCGATAACAGAATATAACGGTAGGGCAGCGATAGTGATGTCATAAGTACGACACAAAGACGGTACAAACTCTAGGCATAATCCTACACGGAGTAATTTCATTTTCTAAGTTTGACCATAGACCATCAGATCAAGCTTATAGTCAGTCCTAGACTTTAGACTTTAGTCCTAGACTTTAGACTCATAGTCAGTCCTAGCCATCAGATCAAGCTTATAGTCAGTCTTAGACTTGAGAGCAGTCCCATACTTTATAGTCATTACGGGGGTGTAGTGTGTAGTAGCACCTAATATGTCTTTGCTACCTCTGTTGTGTGTATGCACACCGTCATTGCCATGCAGGACCATTAACATCATGTCTCCCAATGAAATCGAGAAACAAGAAACGCGAATTAACCTTTATAGGTATTAGGTAGAATAAAGGTTATCTGGAAGAATGCATTGTAGGTTGATGGATGTACTTCATGGATTTGAAGCTCATAGCACCACTGAAGAGACTTAATTTAATAGTTGAAACGTATCCCGTCTGGTGCAAAATAACTTTCGTAAAGAGTTCTACCTTGTCAATCAGAAAAAGGTGATGCTGGTGCAGATCAAAACTTCCAATCACCTCCATGTCCTTCAACACGAAACTGCCAAGTGAAAGACAATTGCGCAAAATGAACGGTTCTGCTGGCATATGTAGTAGATGCAAAAAAATCCCTTTGCGGAAATTGCACTGCCAGAATACAGCGAGTGTGCGCAGCCTGCAAATAGACGCCGCTCACACTAACGCTCAATCAAGCGTAACGAAGTCGTTTAGCAAAAAGTTGCCATCAAAGCGAGTTCGCATATGGTAAACCATAGTAAAATCGCTCTTTTGCGTTGTCTTTTTTGATGAAATGAAAGCTATTTTGTTTTGTAAAACAAAAGATATTCATTTATTAATATTTTATAAAACAGTTAAAGTCAGAATTTTTTTTGAAAATTGCTTTTGACGCCGGTGGTTCTGGTATTTGTAAACTGGAATTACGTTAGGTTGTCTTAAGGTCTGTTTACACTAAATGCGATTTCAGTCCGATTTGCTGTCGTAAGAAGTTTCATCAGATTTTTGACGTAAACAGTTGACGAAAATATCTTTCACACAATTCAAACCCAAACAGTTTTGCTTCCTACCGGTTGTTTTGCAAAGCCCCTAACAATATTGTATTCTACAAAGCCGCGGATAGTGACGTAGATTTACGTCATAACCTCTAAACAGTTTCGCAGCCTACGTCACTGCACGTACCAAAAATTTTATCGTATTCTGTGCATAGTTGCCACTCCTGATGTTTTTACATCAGATCTGATGTTTTGGGCAAAATTTCTCATGTCTGATGTTTTGAGCTACTAATCTGATGTTGAAACATTTTTTTTAACAGGTTAGTTAAAAATTTGAAAGTGTGTATTGTGCCACTGACTGTTTTTCCAACCAAATTCCTTAATCAAGCTCCCTTTCCTGTAATGAAAAAAAAACACTTCATGCATAAAACTGCGTTATAGCACTGGACTATGACAGTGTAATCATTATTACTAAGAGTGGAACCACTCTCTGTGCTCAGTGTCGGAACGAAAGTCAGAGTTGAGAGTTCATCTGTTCAAATCGTGTTGCTCCATCCCATACTAAGAAATGGAAAAGGTAATGGCGAGCAATTTCATTGCATGTATTAGACTATGAACTGCTTGTCACTTGTTTTTCATTTCTTCTACGTAGTTAAGAAATCTGCAATGTCTCGTTGAAAATTTTAAAAACAGAAAACAAAAACAGCAAATTTTGAAAACGGCAACAATACAGATGAACTTCTTTAAAAAGCGATTATTACAACACAGCATTTTTGTAAATTTTGTGGACATACCGGTACGTGACAATGCTTTTTTGTTGAGTGGGCCCACGGTAAGAACTATAAATACTCTGTGGTTATAGGTAAAAAAAAACAAAAATTGCCCAATGCTCATAACGATTCACAATCTGAGTTCTGGGTTGAAAAGAAAGTTGCCCATCACAAAATAACTTGTCTGTAGCACCATCTCAATGTTATACTGTTGTAAGCCTTGTTATACTGTTATATGTTATACTGTTGAAATTTTTTTGTTATAAACTTTGTAATAATTATTTAAAAGTGATCTTCCTATAAATATGACCAAATTACTGCAAAGTTCTGCAGCTTTACTAAGAGCATTTTGGTAAGTGTTAGTTGAAGTTAATTGCCTTTTATTGTGAGCATAATTTGCAAATTTCAATGATAGCAAGGTATATAATATCTGGCTAAATTAAGAGGTGTTACTTCGAATTGTTTAGATGTGCGTCAGCCAATACTTCAATGTTGCTTGTTGAATCCTGTAGTGTCAGAATGTAGCAGAAAATATGTATGTGGGTAGTCATTAATTGAGTTTAAACAGTAAAGATTAAGTGCTGTAAATTTGTAGAATACAGCAAGCTAATTTTACCAGCGATCACTCTGTCTTTTTATGTGATAGCCAAGCTGTAGAGTTATAATAGGGCAATTTTTTTGTAACTTAAAAAACTTAAAAATGTAACTTTATTTTTGTAAAAAAGGAACCAAAAAGTAACTTTGTTAAACAAATAAAAGAAAAACGAAAATAGTTGCAGCCAAACATGAAAAAGGCCCAGTTCTACCTCGTGCTTGAGTTACAGTGAACACACATGTAGTGTTTTACATTTTGTGGTAGAAAGTTTCTGTCCTTTGCAAGTAATTTGTTTTGCATAGAAAAGCTTCTTTCCACAGAAGCAGTTGTTGGCTGGCACCAAAGAGGCACCTTAGTGTTTGTAGATTGTAAATTTATCTTTCTTGCATCAATCCAAGACAAAAAACTAGACAAAATTGTGCAAAAAAGCACGAAAACCAAAATGTAACCTAAAAGACAAAAAGAAACTTTTTTAACCTTATAACTTTTTAAATACTGACCCTATAGCTGTGAAATTTTGGTTACACGTTTTTTACGTTAATTGGAGCTAGCAAAAAAAAAGTAACTTTTGTAACCAAAAATTGCCCTAGTTATAAGCAATCCTGTTTTAGGCATGTATCATTGAATTGCTATGGTGTTGTATGCCCACGTGTTTTAATATTGAACATGCAAATTGTTGCTTGAGATATAACTCCTGCAGGTTTATGGAACCATCTTAACTATTTTTTACTGTTCTTGTAGGAATATTTAGGTGAATGGTGAATAGTTTGTAACAAAACTGTAGCGTAAAAAATCTGATGTTGAAAGTGTACAAAATCTGATGTTATTTGCACTTTCCTCAGTGGCAACACTGATTCTGTGTAAACACACCTTTAACCATAAGAAGCGCGTAACTTGGCTCTTTCAGATTCAGATTTGAAATTTTTCCTGATTTTGCATTCAAGATTGCTTTGCTGAGTAACCCGTGCAAAACCTTTGCTGAAGACAGCGTTATTTCACAGGTCGCTTTCATGTTTTGTATGGTTAAATTATTTACAAATTACATTACTGACAATGCAGATTGCAGAGTGTTTAATTATTAAGTTTGTGTTTTGTCCTGAACCTAAACAAATCATAAAGCTTAAATAGTGTGCTCTGCAAGTAAGTTGAAACTCATTTATTACAATTATATGAATGGTGTCGCAGTTTAAGAGTTGCAGAATGCCTACGTAGCCATTACGTTAAACAGTAAACTTAACAAAATTATACCTTATGCAGCTAATACTTTTGGTTTTAGATGATATTTATGTTCTATCACACATTTACTGAGCAGTATACTCACTTATGTAAAAATTTTGCTGTTGTTATACGAAAAAACGAAGCTTTTCTTGTTTTTTGCCATTCATTTCTATAGTAACTTGATCGCTTTATGGCAACTCGCGCAGACATCGCTTTGTCACGCATGCGCAGTAAGATACAGTGCCAAGGGTCTATTCAGTGTTGCCAACTTAGCTTGTTAGTATCTAGATCTAGATACTTTTTCAGTCCCCTTAAATACCAATTTTTTCGTCTGGATCCTAACTACTAATCTAGATACTTCCATAACTATCCAGTTTGTTTATTGTTTTATCCCTTCGCGGAAGAATTCCAAAAATTATCGCTTTAATTTTGTGAGCCGTTCTTCCGAGTGTTCAGCTCAGTACAGTACCGGTAGGCCTGCAGATATAGAGAAATCGTGTAAACGGTTTGCTTTTTTGAACATTTTTTAGCATTGATAGCTCCATTATGACGAGTTATAGCCTATAAACACCGAAAATGATAGATTTTCTAACCGCAGTGTAACAAAAATCAATTTCAAATATGTAAAACGAAGCGCGTCCTAAATAAAAGACTGCTAGGAGGGGTAGTCCTTTTTTTAGGATCCTGTAAATGGTTTGCTTTTTCAAACCTTTTTAAAACTATTAAGTGTTTTAGACTTCGCCTCTACACAGTACGCAATACACATTAGTCCTGTAGACTTTTGGAATATTGTGGTGTTTTGTCGAAAAACTTTGATTGAGCATGTCTGGGCCGAAACTAGGCAATGCGCCCCCCCCTGAAATCATCTTTTGGGGCACCCTAAAAGTTTCTCTTGGGTGATGATACAAAAGAGCGAGCCCCGAAGGGGCGATGCCAAGATAGGGGGGTCTGGGGGCATGCCCCCAGAAAGTTTTGCGAAATTTGACCCTATTTTGGAGGCTTTTTGTGCGTTTTGAGCCTTTAAAATTCCTCAGTTTTAACAAGGTTCAATAGTCTGTTTTACTAGGTTCCTTCCAAACCTACTAAAATAATGCTAAATGCTACAAGCAAAACCTACTCTAACATTTCGCTACCTATGCGAAGAAAAAACGTTTTTAAGGCTTATTTTTGCGCCTTTCACTTGAGGATAAGGGGCCCTTGGTATGCTTCTAAACGTTTGTATGCTAGTTTTCCAAGGCGTTTAATTCGGTACCACATGAGAGGTTATTACGAAAATTATCTGCATTGGGGGTTAAAGGACTTCTTCTAAACTGGATACAATCTTTTTTAACCAACCCACAGAAATTGTTGTAGTTAAAGGCTCACACAGCAGCCCAAAGCAGATGATTTCTGGAGTCCCTCAAGGCAGCTGCCTGGGTCCTATTCTCTTTATTGCATACGTTAACGATATTGATGACTGTCTTGAAAACACAACTATCCTAAAATATGCAGATGATATTAAGATTTATTCTTCTCAAAGTGGATCTAGCAATATGTCTCCTTTCATATTACAGCATAATCTTGACTCACTAAATTCTTGGGCATCATGTTGGCAACTTCGCTTCAATGTTAATAAATGCTCAATAATGCACTTTGGAAACAACAATCCTGAACATCATTACCACCTAGGTGGTCTACCCAATACCCATACCAAATGCTAGTATTGTTAAAGATCTTGGGGTCTTCATATCTTCAAATTTGAAGTCTTTGCAACATGTTTCCAAAATTGTTAAACGGGCAGAGTCAATTCTGGCAATCATTAAACGAACAATAGTTAGTCGTGATGAACATGTATTCCTGAAATTGTATAAACAGTTAGTTCGGCCCCACTTGGAATATGCTTCCACCGTATGGAATCCCGCTCTGCAACGTGACATTCGTTTAGTGAAAAAGTCCAAAAGCGTGCCACGAAGTGGATAAAAGGGCTTTCCAACAAAAGTTACTCGGAACGACTGAGCATTTTGAAGTTGGACTCATTGCAAGAGAGACGTCTGGTGTGTGATCTTGTTACAGTGTATGAAATCATCCATAATTTGTCGCCGTTAGATGCTTCAAAAGTTTTTCAATACGCATGTGAAAAAAGCACAAATACTCGTGGTCACTAATACAAGTTAACAAAAAAACACATTCACCTTGATTGCAGAAATTATTTCTTCTCAAATCGAATCATTAATACCTGGAATAGCTTTCCTGACCACATAGTTTTAAGTCTATCCTTACCTGAATTCAAACACAAAGTGTGTAAATTTATTGAAAATGAGGACGTAAAATGGTTTTAGATTGTTATTTTGTAATTTGTATAGTTGTATCCACTGACAATTGATACGTTCCTGCTGGAAGAATGAATAGGAGACAAATGCTGCTGGTAGGGAGGTTGCACTTGTTTAGTTTTTCTACAGATAATTAGCACCCTACTGCCCCACTTTCACTGTCTCCACATTGTAAACAGTAATTCTTATCTGCAGTAGTTTTTTACCCAATTTCAATGTCTCCATAAGCAGTAGTTTCTCGCCAATCTAAATGTCTCTGTATTGTAAGCAGTAGTTTTTACCTCTCTAGTATTTTTGTAGTGTTTTTTTTTTAAGTAATGAAACTGCTGTGAATCTGGACCTTTTATTAGATTAGACTAACTGTTTGTGAAAATGCATATTGTGTTTGTGATGCTTGCTTTCTCTTAGCGCTACTCGTTACTCTTGCATGCCACTGTTTCCACAAATTGCTTGCCATTCTGTGTTTTTACTTTTATTATTATTATTTTTTTTTGAGCTTCATACTCTTGCACCCCACTGTTTCCACACACTGCTTACCATTCTGTGTTGTTATTCTCATTTTTTAATTTTTTTTTTTGAGCTTCAGATGTGTATTGATAACTCTAAGTGTAGCTGTGAATCTGATGCTTTTGAAAGATTAATTAGTTGTGAAAAATTGCAATGTGTAGAAATTGCTTGCTTTGCTGTTTCTAAACACTACTTATTATTTTTTTTCTCCACACTGTTCCATAAACTGCTTCTTTTTTATTTTTTTTCTGTTATAAATTTTCTCAGCATTGTCATTTACGTATGGCTGATGTTAGATCATTAATATTATTTCTACTGGTAACTTGGCTTGAGCTCACTGATTGTCAATTATTTTATTTACTAACCTATATTTTTGTTTTTTATGCTTGTCTGTTTGGCTAATTGTTAAATTGTGTAATTTAAATGCTCAAAATGTGTATATAATTGAAATGCTTGGAATATCAATTGGAAATTTGAACTTGCTGCATTTCCCTCAAATGGATTGTTGATTTCCTCGATAATCTTGCTTGATTTCTGCCGTGGCATTTCTGTGCTGGATTGATTTGTTGTTTGCAGTTTTGCGACTGCTATTTTTCGAAAAAAATTGCAGGGGGATCCCCATGGCCAAAAGTATAAACATGGTATGGGGGCCCCACATCGCGAGAGTAAAGAAAAAAAATATATTGAATCTTGGAGTAGGCCTATTTAAGGCACCTTTATCATACGTTGAGTAAATAGTACTACGTACTAACTATTTATGGGGCCCCCTTTTTGTGCGGACCCCCCCCGGTTGGGGGGTTCGGGGGGCGCTAGTTTCGGCACTGGAGCATATATGAGCAGTTAATTTTTTAGATTGTTTTGTGTAAAGTTGCAGTGGAGTAAGCCTACAGTATTGAAAAGGATAGTGTGCGGTGCACAAGATTCACAGATGCTTATGCTAATATATATAGCCTGCACCAGAGCCGGCGCCAGAGCAGTCGACTTAGGGGGGCCAAGCGTTTATCAGGGGGGGCCAAAGTTTAAAATTAAGCACAAAAGCAGCTGTCTTCCAAAGAGTAAGCCTATTAAATGGGGGGGCCAAGCATGTCAATTGGGGAACCAGGCCCCCCCTTGGCGCCGGTCCTGGCCTACACTGTTAGTGCGTAAGTTTACCAGGAAGTTCATGAAACCAGGGATTGCTGAAACAGACTTCCCACACCTGAGAGTTCGGTTGGCGTCGTCGAAGTAGCCTATGGTGTGACGAAAGTTCCAGGTGACAAAAGTTCTGGCAACCCTCTAACCTAACCCTAACCTATAACTCTAACTTCTGAAATAAGATTTTGAATTTCGATTTCTAACCCTAACTTACACATAGAAATTGACTGAAAAATTTGCCCGGGATGTAACTAGAAAAATTTGGTTATGCCATTGTACTCGTCAAAGTGCTGGTACAGTGTGATAAAAGGTTCACACTATAACAGACTTGTGTGACGAAGGTTATGCTGAAATGGATATAAGACGATGGATATGCTGAAATTTTTAAACAGCTCAGATGGCCGAGTGGTACAGAGCGTCTGTCTCTTGAGCTGTAGACTCGGGTTTGATTCCGAGTCGGGTCAAACCAATGACTTTAAAATTGGTATTCGCAGCTTCCCTGCTTGACGCTCAGTATTAAAAGGGACAGTGTGGAGAACAAGCCGGCAAGTTTACTTGTTGTGCCGTTGGGAAAGGCACTTAGCGGGATTCCCCCATCTTGGTGTGGTAGACAGATGGCTGGCAACTCCTAAGCGAGCTCGTATAGCGCTCTGATCGCTATCTCGTGATAGGAGGATAAATATGCAACTAACTGACTAAAGGTCTGTGTGATGAAAGTTCTGGTAACCATACAGTTATACTATGACTAGAACAGTGGAAGTTTCATGCCATTGACTTATGTAGAGGTACCATTGACTTTACCTCAGACCAATTGCATTTAGTAATAAAGCCAACATTTCAGATTAACTAATGTGCAGTGTACACTAAGTAGATTAAGAGGAGTGGTGGGTATACCGGTACAGGGTGCACCATATAAAACTTGGTGTGTTTCACAGGTGAATTGTAACAAATTGTTATCTAGTTTTAGATAACTTTCGTTGACCACTGCTTTATCAAATGAGTTTTGAAACTACGTGAGATTCAAATTTGAATGCTTAGAATGAAACAAGATTCAGGCATTGGTTTTAATAATTCGGTCAGGGCAGTGAGTCCATTCGATCACAGCCCAGATGATCATGAGGACGAAGGCACAGATAATATGATGGGGAGTGCCTCCGATTATATTCTTATTGCCATGATTGTTGCAATGATGATTTGTATGGCTGTTTGTTGTTTGTGCTTATTTTGCCGATCATCGCATTTTACTTTTTGTGGCTGGAATTTTGAAATCAATAATCGAAACACTTCCGTTAACAATGACGATATAAGTGAGCTTCATGAAGTTGTTCCTCTCACTCCCACATCTGTAAATACTTACAATATCACAGACATTGAAAAAAAACTTAAATCAGACCCCCCTCCTCCTAAATACATTGATGTAGCTGGACGCTCAGTGTTGGATCGATTGCGACGGAAAAGCAAACGTCGAGGACCTTCTGCTGAAGATGATAAAACTACAGTGACTGCTGACTCAGACTTTTCTCAAGGAAAGAAAAAAGGTTTGGAGAAGCGACGTTTACCTTCGTGGTTTTTTCAGCGAAGTTTCAGCTACCAACCTCCACAAGCTTCAACGTGGAAAACGTCTCGTGTTCAAACTAGTATGAGTATCGAAGAAGAGCGTGAGCCTTCATCATCGTTCCACCCAACTTCTAAAACTTTACCGAAAAGTGCAAGTGACCACGTGTTCGACCAACCGATAGGCACAATCGATGCACCCAGATTTGCTCCTTCCCAAAATGTTCTTAAATGTAAAAATATTTCTGAAATTACCCTTGATAATAAAAGTGTTTCGAGTAAAACTTCTGATCCATGTAAAGAGCACAGTTCCGGTTGTTATGACGATGAAGTGTTTATGTGAAAAGCTTGTGCCAAGTGTTTTTCAATCATATTTGTAACATTTTATGTACACCGATAATAAAAGTGTTTTAATATGGTTACAAACTGTTGCATGTATGTAGCTTGTTATAAATTGCTACTACTTTTTTGGCTTATTTTCTGCAGTATTCATACTTTCAATCATAAGCACAAGCACCTGTTAGTGTTATATATATTTTTTGTGCTCAATTATCAAAGCACGAATGAATCATGATTTATCTTGTCTTGGTATTTTCATTTCCTTTTCTTTGTGAAACTAATGCATTGTAAGTGATGGGGTAAACTGCAGGAACGCAAAATTCATTTGCGCTGACTCTGCTTATTTTTCACCTGTTCTCGTCCACATTTTTGTATGATGCAGTGGTTTTACCACAGTTGTTGCAGAAAGTTTTTTGAGATCTTTTCAAAAGTTATTTGCCTTGTCTTAATCGAAACATAACGAGTATGATCAAAGCTGACAAATTAAATATGGCTGGGTATTAATTAAGGTTGAGTAATTTTTGCCAATGTTTTTATAATAGTACATTTTGCTTGCATTTTGTTTTGTGACGATCGTTGCATGATCCTGTGTTGAGATTCTACAGTCGCAACAATTTATCGGTTTGCATTTTTACTGTATATTGTTTGTGGTGGTTGTTTTAAATCTTCTTATTTACCATTACATTCGAAACGTTAATTTGATCCAACCTCCAGGCAATTCTCATATAAGACTCGGCTAGCCTGGTAACGTGTCAATTCAAGTTGGAAATCGTTCCAACTTGTTTAGGAGCGATACATGCATATTGCCACTTTTGAAATATTATGGCTTAAGGCCAATAAAGATTATGGAAGGCATAACTATTTAAAACAGTGACAAAACCATTATTGCGATAGGTATTTCATTAATTCCTGATTACCAGTGTTCCCTCTAGGATTTTGACTAGTGCGACTTTGCCTAAATGATAAATTCATTGAAATTTTTGCCCAAAGATTTCACTACTTAAAAGACCCCTTTTACGAATTTTTTGCATTAAATCTGCTTTTCCAAGACACAAGCTATAGTCTTGCATTAAAATATTCAAGTTTTTTAGTATTGCATTTTATAATATTAATTTCTGGTTCAAAATCAGTAAAATTTGCCCAAAAATTTCGCATTTTTCTTAAATTTCTCACTCTAGAGGGAACACTGCTGATCACATAACCTTATCACTTTCTGCATGCCTTTTAGACTGATGAGGACATCGAATTTATGTGGTTTGAAGTAATGCAGTGGATGATGTGCGAAATAATCTGAGTCAAAATGTGAAGCATCAAAACATTGCAGCAGTTAGCCAAGTGTCACCATCTGCAACATACAAGTTGAAACGCTGACATGCAAAGTCATTGTTTTGATTCCTTTTATCATCAATTGTTGTATGATAGAGCTGCTCAGGAAGTGATTTATGTTGCGACATTTCTGTGTTTTATGAAACATTTCAAGCAAACAACATGATTGTTGTGGTTGTGAACAAGCAATGTGTTGTGCCAGCTGAGTGTTCATAATGTTTTGCTTCATTTTAAAGATCAAACCATACACATGGATGAAAGTTAAAACGTTTTTATTTTGCTGGTGTTGTGCAATCTCGTTCGTTTTACATCGATTGAAATGTAGAAACATTACTAACTTTTTGTGCTTGCCGATTTGATTGTTTTTTATTATTGATTTTGTTTAATGTTTGTTATGTACTATACATGTTTATCAAAGTGTGGCTGGATGATTTGCTTGTTTTTTTTTTCAGTTTTTTCTTTGATCAAGTTGGATTTTTAGTTATAAGAAACGTAGCGACATAATCATGTGAATTTTGGAAGGTTATGGCTTTTGTGAATAAAGAGAAGAATGCCGGCAGGAGGTCGGCGTTCAAGAGTTTTGGAAATTTCCTTTCTCTTCATATGATGAAGCGGTTTGTGAAACGAAATAAAAGCAATCAAGTCAATGACAAATTGCAAGATGAGGATGCCCTGGAAGCTGGGTTCGATTCTCATCAACATTCATCAAAATCAAACGGAGTCAGTCGCAGCAATTCACTTTCCGCTTCTACCAATCCACGTTTAGCTGTGTCCCATGGCAAAGCAAACGGAGTTGTGAATGGAAGCAAATCATTGGATATTCCCGGAGTGTTCGGATTAACTAATCACGGCAACACGTGTTTCATGAACTCAGTGACGCAATGTCTGAGTAACACCGATTTACTCGCTGAATATTTTGTCATGGGACAGTACAAGCAAGATTTAAAAAATTGCCGCAAAGATAGAAGCAAGAAATACGGGACCAAAGGAGAAGTGACGGAGGAACTTGCGGTAGTGATCCGCAGTTTATGGATGGGCTCCTACTCCTCTGAAATGACCAAATCATTGAAGGATGTGATTGGCAAATATGCTTGTCAGTACAAAGGATCAACACAACATGACTCACAAGAATTTCTTCTCTGGCTTTTTGATAAAATGCACGAAGATTTGAACATGCTCCCAGCCAAAAAGAAGAATTTTGTTCGCCGTCAATCATTTCGAAAAAATCGCAAATCAGCAGTTGCAGAGAGCAATAAATCTGCGTCTCTCAATACAGATCTCACTCCACACAGCTTCATTCAGAAAGTTTTTCAAGGTCATTATCATTCAAGTTTGACTTGTCCTGCGTGTAAAAAGAAAAGTGAGACAATAGATCCTTATCTCTGCGTCTCGTTACCGCTCAAGCAAAGGACAAGCCGACCCATTTATGTAAATGTTGTTTATTTGCCCAATAAAAGACGGAGTGGTGCAGGGAAGAAGATGTTCGCGGGACGGACGATACGAATCGCTGTTTCGGTCCAAATGGACGGTAAAATAAACGATCTCCGGCAAGCTGTGGCAGCCGAGTGCGGGATTCATTCGCGGTTATTGGCTTTCGTTGACTTGCAGCACGATGGATTCAAACAATCTTATGGCGATGATAGATCAATAAACGATCTCACCAACTCTGCCAACAATGTTTCACTCTACGCCTTCGAAATTCCACCTCTCGCGAAGATGAGTGCTGGAACTCTGCCCCGTAACTTCGCGAGCAAACAAAAGAAGCGCAGTTTCGGCAGCATCAAGCAAGCGAAGGAAGGATCTCATAGCGATAGCATCGTACTCATGCTCATCAATAAACAAGGTCTCAACGAGCAAGGTAGGAAATTCTGTGTAGTTGATGCGTTTAACGTTGATCTTAAAGAAACCAAGTAATCAGATGGGTGAAAGGAATGAGCGTTGAATCTGGGTTCGATTCTGAGCGCCTACATGACAATCAGTATGAACGGGACTGTGTGGAGAGCATGGCGTCAAGTTTTCTTGTGCCGGAAGTGCACGTGATCGCATTTCCCCATCAACAAGTGTTGGACAGATGCCCGGCGACTAGCTTACGAGCGCTTTCACCTAATAGAAAAATAAATATGTTAGTAATAATGAACCAAGGAATGGACTCAGCAAGAGATCTCCAATTTATTAGGGATCACCTTACTGATCTATTGAAATCATTAAGTGATAAATTGTAGTTCATGAATCATGAGGCTAGGTATTAGAGGAGAATCTTCTAATCAAACGTCAACATAGGGAATAAACAGAAAAATATCAATTGAGATGAGTAAATTTTTGGAAAAAATGGTCAAATAAGGTAAAAAATTAAGGTAAACAAAAGTTGAAGAAGAAAATCACTACAAAAAGGTAGTAATGTGCATTGACATATCAATCCACGACCGGCTTCACCCTATTTGGGGCTCATCAGGTGGCCGGCTTCGCCCTATTTGGGGCTCATCAGGTGGATGTAGATAAGAATAAGATCAAAAAAGAAGAAAAAAAAATAGTTAGCCTACCACGGAACTAGTAAATAGGAACTCAAAATTCAGGATATCTTCAACTTTAAAGGTGCCACATTTAAAAGAACTTCACTTTATTGATTATTCCATAAGAGATCTCCAATTTATTTGGGATCACATATACTGGTCAATTAAAATCATTAAATGATAAATTCTAGTTTATGAATCATGATTTGTTATTATTAATAATGAACCAGAGTGAAAAGCGAGGACTTGAATGTTGATTCGTTCAACTTACCGTTAAATTTGTTGATGCAGGGAAACGATTCGGTCGTCCTCTTGTCTTCCGAACATCACGGGATGTGTTGTTGAGTGAACTTCAATCAATGATGCTGAGTCATATGAGTGATCATGTGAAGAACGGGGTCAAGCATGAAAGAGTGGGTTCCTTATTCCGCTTGCAGGTAGGATCATCAATTCATTATACTCGCAATATTGCACCTAGCGAATGGCGGGATCCATCTCCGCGGCTTTGCGCCGGGACAACACAATTACTCCGAAGAGACGTGGCAGTGGTGGCGAGTTATTACCGACATTGTTTTGAATTTTCCGACCCGGGAATCGAGCCCAGACCTTCCGCACTGATGGTACTTGAAGAAGTGCGCCAACCGCTTAGTGCAAAATCAATATTAACTGCTCATTAAGAGCTTCTTCTTCTGCGCTCGTCCTTGTTTCATGATTCTCAAAGAATAAATGGTGTAGTGGCGGATAGAGCGTGGTATAACCTTCGTTCGTAAAACACTAATTCAAGCACGGGAAATGGTCGCAAGTTGTAACAGTGTGTGATTCAGGTCGTGGACGGGCTGCCACACAAATCCTACTTGTCCCAGCAAGTTGAACAACCACTGCGACACGCCACTGTGGACGCTGCCCTGGATAGGAGTCCTGCCGGGTGTCCACCACACATCAAGTTGGTCGCAGAATGGGACACCGATACCAAAGCTGGGATATTTGAAAAGTTTCCCGAGGAAAAGGTACGAGCTTGTGGCGTAACAATCGTCATCGCATTATACTACTCAGTTCACATGAAGTGGACAAACGGTGATGACATTGTGGTGTTGTCAGCGACATGACGTAGCGATATAGCGTGCAGGTTACAGATCCTACGTGACGAGTTCGATTCGCGGCTGGGCCTAATTGCATGTGACATATACCAGGTGGCTGCTGGCTCGAAGAGCGCAACCTCACTTCGCTTCCTCCCTCAATCTCTGTTAAATTTTCAGTTCAATATAATTTGAAAACATCTCAGTTATAAAATGTGTGGTAGGTGGAAGTACAAGATAGTGTGAGACTGCAAAAACTTCTTCATCAACAACCGGTCACTTGTACTCTGGAGGAATGCTTCGATCTGTACACGGAAGAGGAGGAGCTAACTCCGGATGATGGATGGATGTGCCCTCATTGCAACAAGCTACAACACGGAACACGAAAAAAACTGAGTCTCTACACACTTCCCGATATCTTCGTGTTGCATTTGAAACGTTTCCGCGTCGAGAACGGCCGAAGGTTGAAGTTGAGCACGAGAGTGGAGTTCCCGGTCACTGGTCTTGATATGAGCAAGCATATGCACAGGTAATGTTGCTCGCTTGCTCTGCGTTGTGAGTAGTTTAATGTAAAGTGGCGTCATGATGAGAGCAAGGTGGATGCTACTGTTTATGTGATGAGGATGATGCGGTGTGTCGGACAACTGCTTGGTGGTGCAGAACTTATGTTGAGCATTGCGAAGCAGTTGTGCTGACGCTATGGCGATGAAACTCTGAAGCACGAGTTTTCGATTGAGGGCCGTGCCCTCCCCTGGGGGTCGCAACTTTGCAAGCGCAAGATATATTACCGGTGATCAACCGCTTGAGACCAGCGGACTGCTGTAAATTATCTGGGCATGATAATATTGACTCGTACTTTATTCGTGTTGCAAGTGATGCAATTACTTCTTATTTAACCCAACTCTGTCATCTTTCGTTCGAATTTGGGATATTTCCTGACGTACTGAAAATTACTAAAATTATTCTTGTATTTAAATCTGGTATCAAAACAGAAGTTAATAACTATAGGCCTATATCTTTACTTTCCAATTTCTTGAAGATTTTAGAAAAACTTATCTATTCCCGACTAACTATGTTCCTAGAAAAATTCAACATTCTGCATAGTTACCAATATGGATTTCGTAAAAATGTTTCCACACTTCATGCAATACTGGATATGTATAATGGAGTGAGCTTTCACATAAATGAAAAAAATTTCAGTGGGTTGGTATTTTTGGATTTAAAGAAACCTTTCGATACGGTGTCGCATGATATATTTCTACAAAAATTTAACCATTATGGAATTCGTGGAAAGGTGAATGACCTATTTAGAACTTATTTGGCCGAACGAAAACAATACGTTAGCAGTTAGCACTAGCAATTACAATTCCGCAGTGAATGCGGCACAGTTTGGGGTGCGTCAATGATCTAACTTGGGTCCGATTCTCTATTTATGTCAATGATATATCTCATAACTTTAAATCGGAACCTGTGCTTTATGCAAATGACACGTGCTTAACCGTTCATGCGCATACTGTTGAAGAACCAACTTCTAGTATGAATCAAAAAGTAGAAGTAGCTCGCTAATGGATGCAGACCAATAAATTGACTATAAATGCAACCAAATCTACTGTGATGGTCATCTCCCCTAGAAAACCAGTACAATATTAGATACTAATCTGTCTTGTGAAGGTTGCCCTATTGCAAGTAAATCATCTGTTGGGTATCGGGGGGTGGTTTTAGATAACAAATTTACCTTTAATGAACATATAAAAAGCATTCAGCGCAAAGTTGCTTGCGCAGTAGGAGATATTGCCCAACTAAAATCGTATTTCCCCAAAAAATTCTTTTAAAAGTTTATCATGTGATACTACATTCCCACCTACTTTATGCCCTGCCTGTTTGGGGGTTCACGTACAAAACTTAGCTCCAAAAAGTAGTAAGTTTACAAAATAAGGCCCTGAAATTTACTGCTGGTACTTAATTGAACGACTCAGTTGGTCCAATATATCGAAAACTGGAAATATTAGGCTTCCATAAACTGTACCAATTTAAACTGGCAAAATTTACTCATTCTGTTCGCACAAAAAATTTTCCACATAACTTGAGTCAGTATTACAAAAAATATGGTAGTTTCCATTCTTACTCCACACGACGATCGTCATCACTCATGCTTGCTATCCATCAGGTAAAAACCTCCAAACTTCAATCGTCTTTTTGGTACCGAAGTATTAAAATTTGGAATTCTATCTCTATTAGCATCAAATTGTTCTAATGCTCCAAATTCAAAATTCTACGCAAAAGTTTTCTATTATATGCCTATTGCCTAGTTAAATTGTTTTATTTTTTATGTATTGATCGAGTAATCAATCTACTATTATTACTTATTTAAACGGCTAATGGGATTTTTTTTTTTAATCTTTTTTTATTTTTATATCCTCAGTGGCTGTTTGACTCGAAGATCGTCTAGGTCACTTCACAGTCATTGGTCGCAAATGCTAATTAGTGTATTGTCTTTTGATTGTGAAATTCTAGAAATTTTTCTTCGCTCATTAGTTATTGCTTTTTGTTTTATGAAATTTTTCTCTGTGCACAAATGCACAAGCGAAAATGAATGAAAGCTGCTACGAATGAAATATGGACAGAGATCCATTGCCTAGCAGTGAGCTACTGCTGTTGAGAGGGTCTAGGAAGGAAAACAAAAACCATAAAAGGTTGAGAGTTGTAGGGGCCACAGCCGGAGGAGTTGTGCGTCCGCAACAGATCATGGTCATAGTGATCATGCCATGTTTGGGGGGGGGGGGGGGCAGCATTTAGTGACATTGTGGTGACTTCGAACTTGTCAAGTCGGTCACGTGACATCAAATTTTGTGCGCAGTGGTGAACCTCGAAGTCCTACGTCATACGGGAAAGCCCCATGGAACCATCATAGAAGCGGTGATGACGCATTGTATGATTTGTACGCAGTTTGTAATCATTATGGGAACATGAATTCTGGGCACTACACTGCCTGCTGCTGTAATCCTCTGGATGGACGGTGGTAAGTTCGTATTTAGTTGTGATATCCTGCTACGGTATCGAGAGAAAGCGATCACAGCACGATAACGAGCTCGCTTACGAGTTGCCGGCCATCTGTCTACCACACCGAGATTGGGGAATCCCGCTAAGTGCCTTTCCCAGCGGCACAACTAGTAAACTTGCCGACTTGTTTTCCACACTGTCCCGTTGATGCTAGCGTCAAGCAGGGAAGCTGTATGTACAGTTTTAAAGTCATTGATTTGACCCGACTCTGAATCAAACCAAAGAGTCTACAGCTTCAGAGGCGTACGCTCTTACTACTCAAATCTTGATAATACTCGTGGTATTACGCCCAAGCGTGTAACGAGTGGCGGGGTCCATCTCCGCAGCTTAGCGCTTGGGCCCCACAGCTCCGGAGAAACACCACAGTGGTGGTGACAGTGTCCAATTAGACCGGCCTGGGAAGCATTTTTATGTAACGTACGCAACACCAGCAGAACCTTGCATTCCTATTCTATTTGCCTGTCTTCACGAACCCGATTGCTAACCATATGTCGCCAGCGAAGCTGGAGAATCGAACCCAAAACTAGTGCAGCGCTTCACAATGTACGCTGCGCTCCAAGTCATCGAGCTATGGAAAAGCCGCAGTAACCTGGCAAATAAGGGCGTTTATAAACCCACGCTTTGTCAGAAAAAAGCAGGGTTCTGCTGGTGTTGGGTACATTACATAAAATGCGCCCGGATCTCCCACTCAATACCTTCCGCACCGATAAGAATGTGTTTGGTTACCATTTCGTGCTTATTTCTAAGATTTGTGCTTATTTTCAAAGGCAATGTCTTAGAAAACGTGAAAATGTGCTTATTTCTAAGAAACGTGCTTATTTTTGATTTTTTAGTGGAAAAAATAAGATACTGCGGACGTGAAGATCTTTTTTTTTTTTTTTTTTTTTTTTGGTCTTCACCTATTTTTAGTGGAAAAACAGACAAAAGACCTTTTTTTTTTAGTCTTCTTCACAATAAAGAGCTATTGACTTTTTGGTAACCTAACTGCAACGTGCTTATTTTTTGGTGTGGTCCGGTGGTAACCCTGCCTATAGGCCAATCTGATGCAGCATATTATTTCGTTACACAGGTATCTCTATGACGATGAACAGGCGGATTGCATCAGTGAAGACGCTCTCTCCGCGCAATCCGTATACATATTGTTCTACCAACGTAGATCATCCTCTGCAGCGCTATCATGCGGTGGAGCCTCAATTAACTCTGTTATGTCTGAGCACTGGTCGTTCAATTTACCGCAGATACGTCAGCGCATCGAGGTGAGCTTTGTGATTGTCGGAGGACAGCGTCAGCAGATAGCCACTGCGTGCAGCTCGACTGTGACTTGTTGGGATTATAGTGGCGATGGCACTGGGTCACTGCTGTCTGCCTGGGACGTCTGCAGTTCGATTCCTGAGCCGGTCAAATGGGACACAGTGTCGCTGACGTTGCGACGTTTTTGCGGAGCTGTGTTGTTTAGGAGCTTCCTCGCGTGCATGGACCCGTCACTCGTTATATGTTTCGACGTAATCCTCGCAACTATAATGAAGATTTGTTCAACAGTGTCCATTTTCTTGACGCTGTGAACGTTTTTCAGTTCAACTCGCAAAGTCATATCAACAAATATTCTGTCGCCCGGGAAAGCACCTTTGCTGCTCGAACAAAACATCAAAAACCTGCTCCAGCCAGTCCCCCCAGTGGAGAAGCTCAGATGCAGAAGAATGTGAACAACAACAGCATGAAGATCGCCGCCGCTCTCAAAGATCGAGGGGATGCACCTTCTCACGCAGGGGAGGACAGTGATGACGGGGGATTTGCCTCCCCCACTCGGCCCTACGCCAAGGGATTGCGCAGACAAGGTTCTGCAGTGGTGGGCCGCCGGACAGAAGCGGACCATATGCGGGGTAGGCAGTACAGGTCGTACCGACACACCCGGACACAAAGGTCAAGTCATGTTTGACTGGGCATTGCAATCGAGGCACAGGTGACTCGGCACGATGACCGAGGTCACGTGTGACCGGGCACGGAAACGCGTCACATGATTTCATATACATCAGGTGCTCATTGTGCTACATATTTTTGCGATACAATTTCGTCTTCCTCGCAAAGCGCTTATGTTCGGCAGCAGTATTTCTACGTGTTTGCGTCATCGAAGTATTCATTCAAAGGCGTCACCAGTGACGTCATAATAGTATTGTATGAACTGTGATACGTAGTTGGATGTCAATCATATTGCTTGTGATCTCGGCAATATCGTTTGGGGGGGGGGGTGCGAATAGCAAATGGGAGTTTTGTATTTCGCAAGTGGGGGCCGATCTCTCCTTTTTTCTCAAATCTTTATCTGAGTTAGTGCGATGAGCAGTGCGTCACATGGTGACAGACGCTCGATTTTTAATAATTTTTTCAATTTTGCGTGGTTGACCGATTTTAATCTGGTCTTTGGAATATACATGCACAAACCAATTGAGTGTGCTTGTCTGCAGACCACAGAAGCTCGATGATTGTGAAAAACATTTTTTTGATATTTTTACTGCAATTTTTTATGATCGAGGTGTTGAAGCAGAAGATTTTGGTTCACACATTCCCTATACTTGACCGACCTTGGGCTCGTTCCAGCATCAACATGACGCAACAATCATCGCGTCTGCTTCCCGAGCCAGAAATGGTTCTTTTCCCACAAATGTGACGTCACTTCCCCGTCACTCACAGAGACAACTTCCACACCCACGATAATTGGTCGCGATGCGATAATGAAATAACGCGCGAGAACAAGCTATGTCAAGTTGGAAAATTGCATCTTGCATCTTATTAATCGCAGGTAGAGTTTCTTTATTTGATCTCAGTGTCACAAACGCGAAGGTGACGCAATGGAATGCATGATTGAATTTAGCCTGTCCACATGTCCAGTATAAGTAGCCTCAAATCCGACGGGCCTTTACATCATAATCAAATTTTGATGCCCCAATTAAAAAAAAGTGATTATCAAAACTTTAATAATGATGCAGAAAGCTTTAGATCCACTAACACTAGACATGTGGACAGAGTAAATGCGACGATGACCTTGAATCTATAGCCTAGTCATGAACTTTCAAGTCAGGAATTCAGAGCTTCTGTTTCAGCATCAAGCAGTCTGCTGGAGACCACAGCTTTACTGAACAGAGCCGCAGAAAGGTGGAGGAATATTGAAGAATCAAGTCTTGTTTTGCCGGATTTAAATAAGAGCAAGTCCAAAGAGTTCGGTTTTAGGCTATTTGTTGATAGGAATTAAATAGTGCGAAATAGAGTTTTTTGTTCACTTAATCTTGCTAAACTGCTGTTGATTTTTAGCTTTTTTTAGCAAAAATCTTTCGTATGAGTTGAGTTTCTTTTTTTGCAGTTCCGAGTCTCCAAAATCAGGCTGCAATTTTGCCCAATCATCAATGCGGGTTGCCACGTATAAAACCTAGTTTATTACTTCCGCACAGAATATACGGAGGTAGGTGCTTTTGATATCATCACTCAACCAGGGTTGGAAATCGATAACGAAAAAATAGAGAATAATTCGATATTCGACAACTAAAAAAATGTAGAGAACTCTAACATTCGATAACGAAAATAAAAAGTAGAGTTTATAGATCAATCGATTACGGCAAACCAATACTTTTCTCTGACTCAGTTAACAGCGACAGCGTCAACTTATTTTAATGCTAAAGAAGGGGAGGGGGGCTTCAGTTTAGGCAAAGTGGAGAATGTCTGTATCAAATGCATAGCATATTATGATTTGCTATTTCAAAACATGAATGCCAGAAGATCCTTTTCCAAGATTAAAGATCACTGTTTCTCCTAAATCCTCTCTACTTATAATCTTGGCCTACTTTATACTATACCCATATCACACTAAGACTACTGTTAGCAAGTTAGTTCAGCTATAAATTGACAAAGGACAACCACTAAACTGCTACTAATCAGCTAAAGCATTATTGCTTTTTAAAGTTTTTTTTAGTGACCTAATATCCAGTCCAACACTCTACTTTACAGGTTATAGACATCCCGTCACAAGTCCAGGTGTCATAGACCAACGTAGCTTATAAAAAGCCTGCTGTCATTTTTATTATCCTCACAACTACATTGGACTGCCTGGCCCTAGTCTGCCTTCCACAAAGCGAAGCCACAAGTGACCAAAAGTTACGCAAACGTTTTCTAGTGTTATATTTTGGAATGGAATCAAAAATGACAGTGCATACGGAATTTTCCGCAAGCGAACTGCTCTTGTGCGGATGTAAAGTTGACAGCTCAGATGGCCGAGTGGTATAGAGCGTCTGTCTGTTGAGCTCTAGACTCGGGTTTGATTCCGAGTCGGGTCAAACCAATGACTTTAAAATTGGTATTCACAGCTTCCCTGCTTCACGTTCAGCATTAAAGGGACAGTGTGGAGAACAAGCCGGCAAGTTTACTTGTTGTGCCGTTGGGAAAGGCACTTAGCGGGATTCCTCCATTTTGGTGTGGTAGACAGATGGTTAGCAACTCCTAAGCGAGCTCGTATAACGCATTGATCGCTATCTCGTGATAGGAGGATAAATATGCAACTAAATAAAGTAAAATATTTACCTGCAGCTGGAAACACCACGAAAACTAGTTAAGGTACTAAAAATAACATAAAAAAACTTTTGAAAGAAATTTTTCAGAAAAAAAATATCGATTTCCCACTCAAAAGAGTAGGGAAAAGCCCCAATCGATAATGAAAAAAAAAGTAAAGAATTTTTGCATTTGATGACGAAAAAGTAGAGAATATCGATTATCGATTTCTAATCGATATTTCCAACCCTGCACTCAACATTTGCAATTTAAGACTGAGGAAGGCGTAGACTACCTGGAAATGATGTGCAATTTTACTAAAAATAGGTTTCACTTTGGAATCAAACACTGCCAAACTTTTTTGGCTAATCACTTCTCAAACTGAACAAAGCAGACTACTGAGCTTGTGAACTACTGGCAGAGTGGCAAGCTGTGATCATTGGTTTTAGTGAAAGAATTACAGTAATTCTGTCGAGTGCCAGTAATAATCTCTTTCGAGCTACTTTTTATTTCTGTGAGAAATTTAGAGGAACGATTTAACATGAGAATAACCGGGTGGTTTCCCAACGTGCGGCAAAATTTTGGTCAGGCCTGGAGTTTCAAGTCTTCTAAATTTTATGTACCGAATAATTGATCTAATTCTAAACCTTCACTTCGTTATTTGATATTTTAGATTGACAATGGTTTAAGTATGAGTCAAAACGTCTGGAAAAGGTCAAATCTTTGCAATACGATTGGCTCATATTTCGTAAAAAAAAAAAAATTCACTTACTTTAGCAAAGCCAGCCGTTCGAAGAATTTTTTAGCTTGAAAACCTTTTGGTAAGAGAAGAGAAACCAATCCGTGCGACTTGTACTTTTGGGGGCTGCAATGTTTCAGAAGATTGGCCTGGTGCAAAAAGTTGAAATCGCAAGATTAATCGCTATTTCAATTCATGAAACCGCCTCAAAAATTCTCGGAAAACCACGCGTCCAGCACCGGGTTCAGACTACGGGAGGTCACGTGATCACTGATCAGACTTATCTCTACGTACATAAAGATCTTGATGGTCAATTTTCAAAAAAAAAGTCTTGATTGTTCGTGACGAAGCCCCTTATTTCTTCGAGTTCGAGGCCCTAGAGTTCAGCCTGCCTAGCCTATTGGTGAATCCGGCCCGGTACAAACCGAGCTTTTTATGTTGCCAGGACAACAAGCGCGAAGCGGAAGCCACCCGTGGCAAGTATCTCTCCACTTCCGTGACACGATGCAACATTTTTGTGGTGGGTCGCTGATCAACAGATTGTGGATTATTTCAGCCGCGCACTGCTTCTTGTAGTGAGTTTGTTGTTCATTGCAATAAACATAGGTTTAATGTGGTGGAGGCTGGCTATTTGTTATTTGGCTGACTACCTATGCCTGTACTTTGGAGCCCCAATAGTAAAGCCTGTTTGATTAAAAATACAATACCGGTAAATACGGGACAAATGTAGCTCCAGGAGGTAAAATAGCTTATAATACAGAAATTCTTAGCAGTCATCGTCAGCAGTGTAAGAAAAAGGTTGTACAAAACCGAAAAGAAAGTCCAGTTTTGTTGGGAATTTCTGTAGCTTTATTTTTCCTCTTTTGCTTCGGACTAATAAGCCAAAGATCCGCATTTGGAATATTTATTCAACTTCTATTGATAAATTAGTGCTTCGTATTTTCTCAGTTCGCCTGACCCGGATTATTATCTGGGATTTTTGGGCAAACATTGGAGAAAAATTTATGATCAGTCGGAGAAAGTAGAGTTCGCTCGCATCTTTAATCACGAGCATTATGACGTCACAAGCAAGCAAAATGACATTTCTATTGTCAAGGTAAATCGTATTTTTCCCAATTATTCTTGTGTTTGTTAACATTATTGTGTCATAAACTACCCGTGACCCACATTTTACCCATACCGAACTACTAGTAATATCCCCCTTCCTTGTGGCGTTGCGAGAAATTGTGAAAAAAGGGGTAATAATAAATAACCTTCAAATGCCATCAAAAAATTCTGGCATATTTCACTCACTTGGCAACATTTTTTACAGAAAGCAAAGTCGAAAGGGGTGGGTGGGGGCTTAATGCACACCCTTCCAAACGCTATTCTGCCGTCATTTGGCAAAACCCATTAACTTTAAAATTTTGAAAATTCGTTTTTTTGCATTTTTTCAATCGTTACACCAAGGTCCTTCTTATGTGCAAATATCGAGTTTGTACTCCAAACCGCTTTCGAGTTATCTATGGTGGCGAAACCCATCAACTCCACTTCTGAACAAAAAAATATAAGGTGCCGTTTGTAAAGTACGTTTTGCATGCACTCTACGGACAATTTTAGGCTTTTCCAATTCTAAACCAAAATGGTAACGAAAAAAGTTGGACTGCATTCTGCGGACTGTGAAGAAACATTGCAACAAGAAAGGATTTACTTGAACGCTTTTCAATGCAGTGCCATTTGTAAAATTAACATTACATACAGACTAAAGGCGAATCAAAACTTTTCTCTGTTTCAAGACAAAATGGCAACGTAAAAAGTCGCACATTTTGCGGACTGTAAACTAAGTACGCTTTCATCCAGTCTAAGACAAAACCCGAAACGAGTAACAATGCGACGAGAAAGGATTTCGTTTCTAATCCTTTGGCGAAGAGAAAATGAAGTGATTTATCTACGCGACGAGTAAGGCCTAGACTCAAGACCAGTTTCAGTGGCCAGTAGAATTGTGCCGTATGTAAAATAGCGCAGATCGTAAAATCCATTCGGAAGCGATCGGAAAACTGACGTCATTCAGTAGCCGCCAATTACGCTCGCGCCACTGAATGACGTCAGTTTTCCGATCGCTTCCGAATGGATTTTACGATCTGCACTATTTTACATACGGCACAATTCTACTGGCCACTGAAACTGGTCTTGAGTCTAGGCCTTACTCGTCGCGTAGATAAATCACTTAATTTTTACTTCGCCAAAGGATTAGAAACGAAATTCTTTCTCGTCGCATTGTTTTGGGTTTTGTCTTAGACTGGATGAAAGCGTACTTAGTTTACAGTCCGCAAAATGTGCGACTTTTTACGTTGCCATTTTGTCTTGAAACAGAAAAGTGTTGATTTGTCTTTAGTCTGTATGTAATGTTAATTTTACAAATGGCACTGCATTGAAAAGCGTTCAAGTAAATCCTTTCTTGTTGCAATGTTTCTTTACAGTCCGCAGAATGCAGTCTAACTTTTTTCGTTACCACTTTGGTTTAGAATGGGAAAAGCGCAAAATTGTCCGTAAAGTGCGTGCAAAACGTACTTTACAAACGGCACCTCAAAAAGTTGTCAAAAATTTTAAAAAGTAAATGGCAAAACCGGTTAACTTCATTCGTAATTGTTAATCTGTTATTGCGTCATAAACAAAGTTTAATGCATTTGTTAAAAAATTTCGTCTCACTAGCAAGGGTGGAAACTCAAACCTAAACCTAAACCTGAAAACCCGGTTTTAAAGAAAATTTTGGAAACCCAAACTGAAACTGACACCTACTTAGCCAAATTTTTGAAAACCTAAACCTGAACCAAAACCGTTTTTTCTTAAAACGTCAAAACCGAAACTGAAACTAACACCTATTCAAAATGTTCTAAGGTTTTGGCTTTTAAAAATTGTCATCACCATCATTACCAGCACAGTTCCTTTAATGCTGAGCGTCTCATAGAGAAGCTGTGAATAGTAATTTTTGAGTCTTTGGTTTCACCGGATTTGAAATTATACCCAAGGCGACAACTTCTGAAGCAATTGCTCTCCTCACTCGGCCATCTGACCTGCAACTTATCATCGTAATAAAACAAAAATGCCAAGAAGTAGAGGAGTTACATAATTCGTATTCAAAATAAAATAGCTTTCTTGAATGAAGCTTAAACCGAAACTAAAACCCAGAAACCGAAGCTGTGCGTAAGCAAAACTGAAACCGAAACTGGAACCTATTTTGCAACAGCGGTGAAACCAAACCAAAACTGAAACCTGACAACTGGATTTCAACACACCGAAACTAAAACTGACACCCTAACGCCAAGTAACTAGGTTTCCACCCTTGCTCACTAGTGAAAAAATTGTGTATAACAACATAAAACAATAATAATAGTGACGTAATAGCTAATTCAGTTTAATGCAAATTTGGATAAAAATCGAACGCGAAATTCACACGCTGTTTACACATTCATTGATAAAAATTATTGACATTAAACTTTATTACTAAACTTCTATGATCAATTTTTTTGTCGAGCCGAAAATTAAAAAAATCTACAATCAGGAACATTCTTAAAAAATCCTGAAAACTAAAACTTGATTTTCTCGAAAAGGGTAAAAGTGGAGATAATGGGTTTTGCCAATTGACGGCAGTATTGCCCCTCCATTCCCAATGCGCAGTTAACAAGCATTTTTTGCAGATGAAGAAACTGATTTCGTACTCTCTCCGCATTGCCCCTATTTGCCTACCCTCTCCCAAGAAGTTGAAAAGCAGTGAAGTGTTCATCACTACAGGGTGGGGAGCGACCAGAGGTAAAGTGATCAAACAAAAATGGGCTTAGGGGAGACTGGGGAGATATGTTACAGGGATAAGTTGTTACAGTCCCTTTAATTTTTTAAATGCTGCTTATAAACAGCTAGATTTAAGTTTTCTTATAACCTACTGGACAAAGGGTTCCAACAAAAAAATGCAAGACTTGTGGGTTTGATTTAGCAAAAAACTTTGCAAAAAAATTATTTTAAGCTGTAACAGTAAATTTTTCAATATTTTTAAAAAACTTAATATCTTGCAGAGAATTGAGGTTAAGGGTAAGACTCATAGCTTTTTCATAAGTGAAATTATTGTAGTTTAAAAGCCTATCAAGCTTTTCTCATTTGAAAGGCAACGTAATTATGAAAAATTTCATTAGGATGTAAATGCTTAAAGTGGTCGCATGCTGAATGTGCTGATTGTAAGCCTAATAGCAATTACGTCTGCGAGACTTCCGATATGTAAATTGTTTTTTGCATCGTTTTGAGTTTTCTGCAAAGATGGTGTTCCATGTCAAGTATGAATTGCGTTTGTAAGCTCAAATTACTTTATGAGCGACCGATTACGCTTGTTTTGCTTCGTTATTCAACTTTTATGAGATTTTTTAACTGTTTTACACCTTCTAAATGACTTGTAACAAATGTAACACAGTGCCCCTTTAGGTGTAACAACTTATTCCACTGTTGTGGGGTGAAATGTTACAATAGACCCTTTGTTAATTCATCTTTGAGGCCCCTAAGACAAGGAGATAAAAATGTACAACCATTTCTGATTACTTCCTAAGGGGTTCATGAAGCTATAAAAAAGAAAGTTAGCTCGTACGCACAATAGAGCGGCAGTAAAGACCGTTTTACCAAAAAACTGTTACATATCTCCCCAGTCTTCCCTATATGTAAACTAGCCTGACCTAAATTGCTCTTTCAGTAGTGAATAAACAAGCTGAGCCCTAGCTGTCAGACTGTGTATATTTCGCAAGAACCTAAACTCTCGAAGAACATATTAAAAGTGGAAATAAAAAAGCTGCAAAAATCTTTCAACTCTCTTGCTTAGTTACGCGGCATTTCTCTGCTTACGCTAAGCTTATTCCTACTGCTTCAATCTAATTGTTTAGCAGTAAGGATTCGGCGTTTGGTTCCAGGTGAAGTTGCTTCTATACTGAAGTAGCCTAAAAAGTGAAAGTGGCCAGTAGGACTTAAAATACCTATTTGAAGCATTGCTTTAGCGTAAGATAAAAAACGGCGCTTAATTAAGAAGTTAAGTCCGTAACTTTATTATTTTTGTTTATTTCAGGCGTCCCTACAAAAATAAAAGAAAAACGTAGCACTCACACACGGTACCGTATAAAGTTAAGATAAATTAGTTAATAGGCCGAAGCCGCCTAATTAACACAAAAAGGACCATTTGAAAGGTTCATGCAGCTTTTTTTCTATTACAGTACAGCTTTTATTTTGCTCTGAAAGCGTTTTTCACCTTCTTGCAAAAAATAAAAAAACTGTTTATTTTCGAAATCGTTGTAGCCTCTGTACGCTCCAAGACTTCCACAAGATTCGAAAGAGTTTTTTTTGTGGATCGCGTCACAATGTCTGTTGCAGGAGTGGGCTACTGCAAAGTTAAGCATGCTGAGGTGTCTGAGGTGTTTGATTTCATCATCTTTGTCTTAGTTTCTTCCGGAACACAACAAATGAGGGACGAAAGTAAAGCTAAAGTAATTCTTAAAACTGGACGTTTCACAACATAGATTCAACTGTCATCATCAGCAGTGTAAGCAAGGAATGAAAGAAATACAAAAATGTTGTTTTTTTGTAGATGCGGCGCGGTCTTCCGCGTTAAAGGAGGTTGCCGTGTCGATAATAGACTTCCAGCAATGCAAGGAGTGGTACCCATCATTGGAAGAAGGGATGTTGTGTGCCGGGCAGATGGGGGGCGGAGGGGATGCATGTTATGTAAGTTTTATCTAGTGGTAGATTTTGCTCTATGTATGAGGGAAGCAAAGCCCAGTGCGGCAACTGTACTTCATGCTCATCAGGTTGTTAAAGCATTTGAGTGTTTTTGATCAACTTACCGGTACAAAAACTAAGAAATTACGTGGACCTTCACACATTAAAACTATTTACTACTCTTTCATATATCCACACTTACATTACTGCATCTCCACTTGGGGACTGGCCTTGTGCCAATGCCCTTGATCCACTTGAAAAGCTACGTAAACGCATCATTAGAAACATCACTCAATGACTCAAAGTTCCTATCTTCAACACACTTTCCCCCTTTTTTAAACTAAATTTTTTAAAAATAAAAGACATATGCTCGATGGAAATTGCTAAAAGCATGTTTCAGTTGAAAAATAAATCATCTTCAAACCACAATCACATCTCTCACCTGACTGCACAGACACACACTCACACGACAAGACTAACATCCAAATCTAACTACTTCATTCCCAGAAAACGAACAGAGTACGGTAAAAAGTCATTTTCTTACATAGGACTAAAAGTATGGCTAAACATCCTCATGATGAAATCAAAGCATCCTCATTCAACCAATTTAAAAAAAAATTAAAAGTGCCTTTTATTGCTAAACATTCTCCTGCCTAAAAAATAGAATTGTTTGCATCTATGCATTAGGTAGCTTGCTGGTGAATCTAGAAAATGTAGAGTCAGCTGAACTTTTATTTTCAGTAATTTATTATCATTTATACATATATTCATCTATTATCATTTACACAGTATTATTATTATTTTGTTGATGTCTCAATTGCTTATTTAGTGCAAGATTTGCTCATTAAAAAATACTCCAACATGTAAGCTGTTCATATTCCAACAATACTATGCCTGCTCACACGTGATGGTTGACTTCGAAGACCGCATGGTCATATTCACCATCTCCAGGTGCTACAAATAATTTTTCGTGTGCCTCGTAAATTTCTCACAGAAAGCACAAATAAACCTTTGATTGGTACCATCTGATGAACCTCACGATTAATAGCGGGGCATTGTGCTACCCCCTCCCGCTTGGAATTCTAAGTGACTGTAATATGCCAGACTAGTGTTGTAACTCAAACGAGCCGTTTTTTTTGGCAAAAAAACACGTTTTTTTATTCTTTGGCTTTTTGTTATACTCGTATGTTTAACAGATATATCTTAATAAAGTGCTACGTAATTTTGCTGCGTATTGCTATTGCGAACATTTGGAGTTGAGAAAAATGCTGAAAAACACGTTTATTGGGAGAGTATTTTGGTCACACACTTCTTCAAATTGAAAGTTAATGCGAATCAGGGTTAGATTTTAATACTATTTTCATTCGCAGTGCCAACAACATGAGTACGCTTGGTATTACCGGTATCAGAAAATAGGTAACCTTCCAATAAAAGGACCCATTCTTTGCTGTTTTTAATATTAGCTTGGCTTGTCAAACTAGCACTTACGGCACCCAAAATGGCTCATGGTCATGTATCTTAAGCACTGAGTATTTAGTACAGGCTATAATTCTGTTGTTAATGGTAACTTTACATTGCAAATAATATATCGGTACCATTAAAAACAGCCTTGTTTTGCCTCAATCTCCAGCTGATAATAAGCCAAAACGGGTAGACTAGCCTACTCAATTAGCTATGAAATGACCAACGAAATAAACAAAAAAAAAAACACGAAGCAAAAAAGCGTTTTTTTAACAACACTATGCCAGACTCTTTTGATGACTTCTGTAGTTTTCAAATTTTTCGCTACGCCACTGCTCAAGTGAGATATTTTAATATCATCAGGGGGACAGCGGAGGCCCTCTGGTTGAATGGGGCGAAGGGAGAAAGGCGTTTGAAGTGGTGGGGATCGTTTCTTGGGGGAAAGGATGCGGTGAAGTAGAACAACCCGGTGTTTATACGAATGTAAGTTCAGCGCGGAGTTTTATTGCTTTGTAATTTTTTGAAGCACGGTATTTGTGATGTTGCAATAACCTCAACATAATTACACTAAGAGTCTGCAACTCTACAACACAATTGGTGCGAAAAAGTTTTTCCTGGCAAGTAGCAATCATGAAAGTAAATTACCAAATATCATTTTGCAATTAACAAATCTACTTTCTTTGACACTAATTGCGTTTGTACTATAGGCTAGCTCAGTGATTTTCCACCTTTAAGAGTCAATACCGTGGCCCGCGGAGAACAGTCTTTGGCACCCTTGGGGGTGAAGGGCCACGGTTGAAAACCCTGGACTAGCCCATAACCGATGGGGGGGAAAGCATCAATTTATTTTGCAAGGGATCTTTCGGAGCTTTTTTTAACACGAATTTTTTCAGGTAATGACGCGGCTCTTTCAGCGCATTTTAATTTTTAGGTTAGTTTTTATTTGGAATGGATTCACAAATCAATGAAGGATCGTGTTTAAAAATCGGATGGCAACACCAATTGAATGAAGAGTTTTTATGATAATCGTTTGCGAGAAGTTGAGAATACGACATGTATCAAGCATAGTTGCATATTATTAAACACAGCAATATACCGCACCTACGATGCAAGGAACAACAGAACAGACAGAGAACTTTATAGAAATATGTGTTAGGTAATTCGTCCGGCAAGATAATACTGAGTCGTCCACGGAAACACTGTTTCTTCTTCCCCCACTTGAACGTTAAGTGTCGCACCTTCCTTGTTGAAAGGAAACGTTTATAATTCGCTCTCATCGTCCTCATCAGGGTTAGGTCTGCTCCGCACTTCTTCATACCACTTGTTGGTCAATCTCTGCATCTCACTCCGATTTTGAATCAATTCCTGTCACAAATCAAGTGTGAGGTCAGAACTGGCCCACACCACACCCACCTACGAACAACTGGCCCACACCACACCCATTTCTGATTGTTGTTCATAAAAACTTGAGGACGTCTTCTATCGTCAAGTCACAAAAAGGACAAAAAATCAAACCTTTATTATACTCGCGGTATTACACCGAAGCAGGCAACGAGTGGCGGAATCCATCACCGCGGCTTAGCGCCGGGACAACACAGCTCCTAAGAAACATGGCAGCGGTGGCGACTGATACATCAAACAATTGATTATGATGCAGAAACTCAAAACCAAGAAGCGCGAGCCTAATACCCATGAGAATTGGACCAGTGGACAGGGTAAATGTGCCCGATTTGACCGGCCAGGAGCACGAACCCCAGACATTTCACGAAGATAACGATGTGTTCCATCACGACACAGCCAGACTCACTCGTTTCGTGACTTTCCTAGTGAAGAATGGAACCAGATACTTGGCATCGATGTATGCGAAACCTTTCAAGCGAAGATCTTCGCGCAAGTATCGTTCATCCAATTCCTCCTCGGTAAGTTCCGATATATGGTCGGACTCGATCGTCTGCCCCATCTCCTCTGTCTTGCTCAGAGTCAAACCACGATGAAATGTCTTCTTGTCGTCGACTCGAAGGAACTAAAAATGATGAAGCAACATGAACATCAGCACGGCATACAATGTCGAATGCTTCGAGATTATCACATGAAAAAATTTCTGCATTACAACCAGCTACAAGGTATCATTGCTTTAGAGGGAGATTTGTGTGTAAAGTTTTTCATGAAATCGCCAACTCGTAATGAATAAAATCATGATCACAAGCTGCTACACAACTACTCCTCCACTACACCGCTACACATTACTCGTAACTCTTCATCGACACTTTGGAATGAGATTGAATTACAAATTGATTTCGATGAAACTTTTCCGAATAACTGAAATAAAGAATAAGAAAAGAAAACCGGCCAGTTAACTCAGTTGTTAAACGCACAGGCTACCGGTACGGGGGGTTGGGATTCGATTCCCGGGCCGGTCAAATCGGCACAGTGTCGCCAACGGCTCGCCACTGCTGTGACGTTTTTTCGGAGCTGTGTAGCCTAGGTGCTAAGCCGTGGAGATGGATCCCGCCACTAGCTGCATGTTTCGCCGTAATAGCGCGAGTATAATGAACGATTTGATTTGAAGAAGACACCTAACTAGCACGAACGTACCTTGACCACGGGCAGTGTGGCTCCACCGAGCACCAGGATGGTGAACAACACGATGATTAACGCTGTGGTGATGATCACGTGACGTTTCTCCGCTGAATCCAGTTCAAGATGGAGGCTCAGCACGTAACAAATAGCTCCTCGCAATCCTGCGGCACAGTGTTATTAAGTAATCAAGAAATATTACGAAAGGACTAAAAAGACAATTGCACGGGCAGCCTCGCGGTTTCACCGCTCACCAGGTAGACATGTACCTAGCAACATAACCAATTTACATGCTACAAAAAGTCCACGGGATTTTTGCATCATAACCAAATTTTTCATGCCATGATTGAAAAAAGTGATTATGACATCAAACAATTACTATAATTGTGATGCGAGAAGTCCGTGGGCTGTTGGCCACATACACAGGACATGGTTGGTATATATCTCTCTATATACATGGAAATATACATGCATTTGCATATACACACACTTCTGCCGGCTCAAGTTATTTGATTGTAAATTATGACGTAATACCAACAACCGGCACAAAATCGAGAGGTTGTCATGGTGAATACATCCGAAACATCGGACCGGTGTATGTGGGTAACCAACTAAGTCAAGCGACGAATTACAACGATTCCGATCTACTAACCACTGAACCACATGATAAACTGCATCCGCTTGGTGATCTTTGTCTCCCGGAAGTGATTCAGCATCCAGGAAAGAGGATAAATATTTAATCCTCTTCCCACCAATAATAAGATCTAAAACATTGAAGGTTGATGGAAAGCAAAATTGCGATAGCAACAACATACTTACAATGCTCCATATGACAAAGGAAGGTTGGAAATTGTGTTTGAAACTAAAGATCGCGAGTCCGAGGTAGGCGAACACGCTCGTTTCTAAACAATCAAGGTTCAAAGCGAGCGAATAAAACAACTGCAACAAGATAGCGAATTGGCTACATTTCTTGGATGTAACTTTCAGAAAACACTCCCAGCATTGTCGGACGGTTCATCCAGACAAGCCAGTGACATGGCCTAGCGGTACCGCGGCCAAGTTGCAGATCCTACATGACGGGTTCGATTCGCGGCTGGAGCCGATCGCATTTGACATATATACCAGGTGGCTGCTGACTCGAAGAGCGCAAGCTCACTTCGTAGTCTCCCTCAATTACTGATCAATATGATTTGAAAAAATAACCGTGACAACACACCACAATTCAAAACACCATTACACAAACACAGCATAATACGAACACACAAACACAGCATAATACGAACACACAAACACAGCATAATACGAACACACAAACACAGCATAATACGAACACACAAACACAGCATAATACGAACACACAAACACAGCATAATACGAACACACAAACACAGCATAATACGAACACACAAACACAGCATAATACGAACACACAAACACAGCATAATACGAACACACAAACACAGCATAATACGAACACACCACTACACGAACCTGCCATGAATGCGAGAGCACGTAGAGTTTGTTGCATGTTGATTTGAGTGACGAGAGACAAGTTGCTGTGAGTGTAATGCGACATCACAATCGCAGCGAGTAGGATCGCCATGATACCTGCGTCAACTTCATATTTGTACATCTTACATCACATGTTCAACGATATTGTGGTATCAACAGCTCGGACGACCGAGTGGCAACAGCAGGAGTGGAAACATGCGGACAGCTTATGTTTTGAATACGGTTCGCGTCAGAACTTGATAAGTGTATACAACACACCGGTAGATTAGAAAACATTAATCTTTTTCAAAAACTGCTTCACATTCAACTACATACGATTATTGTGACGCGCAAAAGTCTCTGATTTTACGATTAAAACGACTCAGCATGAGTGTTTGATGAACTTGCGAGGTAATATTGCGTATTTTTAAAGCGAAAATAACCAAGTAAATGTTCGCTGAAAATATCATGCAATCGATGTGGCCCGCTGTACTTTGCCGGTTTCCCGTCCCAGGCTAAAAGTGTCCGCCTTTGGAGCTGTGGGCAGGGTTTGATTCAGAGTCGAGTCAAACCGATGACATTACGTATTATATTCACAGCTTCCCTGCTTGACGCTCAGCATTAAGGGGACAGTGTGAAGAACAAGTCGGCAAGTTTACTTGTTGTGCCGCTAGGAAAGGCACTTAACGGTATTGTCCATCTTGGTGAGGTAGACAGATGGCTGGCAACTTCCAAGCGAGCTCCTTATAGCGCTTTGATAGCTTTCTCGTGATAGGAGGATAAATATACAAGTTATTAATTAAGAGAAGGTGAAGGGTTTTGTTCAAACATTAACAAGACAAGTTAGACAACTGAAGTCCAGAAACTGTCATGATCTACGATTAGTATTCTCTCTCACATCACACGAAATCATTGTTATTTTGATGATTCGCACTAAACACATTGATTACCTGATAATCCAGCTGCGAAAAATAACACAGAGTGGTGAAAAAATGAAACAAGAAGTCACATTTTCGCTTACAATGCACGACATGAGCTTGCCAACTCACCGGATAACTTCAGACTTTCAGCGAGTCCGTATGGAATATATGCGAAGATAAACATCATTCCAAGTTCTAATGAAGGAGTGCGGCGTAAATCAACATGTTTCATAACGTGGACAGAACGTAGTTAAGAAAAGTTGAAGCGATATCAAACCTTCATTATACTCGCGGCATCACGTCCAAGCGTGCAACGAGCGACGGGCTCCATCTGTGCGGCCTAGTGCCTGAGCAACTCACAAACATTGCAGCGTTGGCGACACTGTGTCGAGATTTGACCGCCCAGCGAATTGAACCCGCAACCTCCCGCGGCGGTAGCAATGTCTGTGAGCACGACGCCAAACTCCCGGTTGAAGCATTTTTGAAGCAAAAACACGAGGAATTTCCAACCGAGCCAGAATTGATTCGATCAGATTTTTGTTCCTTTCCAACAATCACAACTAGGTGGTGCTAAGATTAGATAATTCATTTTACAAATGAAAGTTCCAGTTTCAAAGTGAAAAGCAGCGTAAGTGACCAAATGCGGTTTGTCTAAAAATATTTCAATATTTTATCCGGCTGTGCGAAAAATGGAAGATTTGAGAAGTTCAAAACATTGGGAAGTGCGCGTCGCGCGATGGAAGATACAACAGCGCTCGCACGCTCATCTTCACACACAAATGTTCACAAAAGGATATAAGTGCACTGATGAGTCCTATGAGGATGCCAAGCAGGGCGGAACCAACCATCATACGGAGAAAATCACCGACCGCCAGGAAGAAAGTGCCGGTCGTGGATGCGTCTTTGGCCAAGTGACCGGTAGCCAGTTCTTGAAAGGTGCTGCAACATGAGTTGATCGAGTTAAGTGTGAAACAGACAAGATACACACCGGTCTGTTAGCTCAATTGCTTGGCACAACGCCATCGGAGCGCGAGCTATGAGCTTCGATTCCCAGGCCAGTCAAATCGGACCCAGTGTGGCCAATGGCTCGCCACAGTTGCGATGTTTCTGTGTTGCCCAGGCGCTAAGCCGTGGAGATGAGCCCCACCACTCGTTACACGCTTCGGCGCAATACCGCGAGTATTATGAAGATTTGATTTTTTATGTCACAGCAGTTTCAGTAGAGTTGTCCAATTCATGAACCGAACCCGGATCTTCCGCTAAATACCCAGTTCTTACTTGGTAAGGACGATGGAGACAGCGTCATTGAGAATGCTCTCTCCAAACACCAACATGTTGAGAGTGGGATCGACATTGAGAGCTTTGAATATAGCGATCGTAGCAACGGGGTCCACAGCTGAAACCAAGGAACCGAATGCAAAACTGAAACAACATCATGACGAACAATTATCCTCTCCACATGGCCAATTACAGATGGCTGCTGACTTGAAGAGCGCAAGCTCATTTCGCAGTCTCCCTCAATTACTTTTAAATTTTCAGTTCAATATAATTTAAAAATAACCTAAGTTATACATTTATTTAATTTGTGGCGTTTTGTTAAGTTGCTACGAAGCCAAATGGTCAAAAGAACGACGTTCGTTACGAGTATACTCGTGGAGCTCCGGAACCTTTATTGTTGCAGTTTCCGATTGATATATAACCCAACTAATCGTGATTATTTTTGTCCTTGTGGTACGTAAGATGCCACAGTACCCTCCTTTGCTGTGATGAGAGGCATTGCAGGTGAAGGATTCCCGTGCTAGGCAGAGAAATGGTCTGTAGCAGGAATGAATGAAGCATTGCAAGCCATCGTGGTGCTCAGCTCGAGAGAGCTGTGTTGTCTTGTAGAGATTGCGTCGGTTGATAGCGTGTCCAAGCGTCGGGTTGTCACCAATGTGGCGTTTTGTTACATTGCTATGAAGCCAAATAGTCAAAACAACGACGTTCGTTACGAATATACTCGTGGAGCTCCGGAGCCTTTATTGTTGCAGTTTCCGATTAATATAAAAGCCAACTAATCGTGATTATTTTTGTGCTTGTGGTACGTAAGATGCAACAAATTCAATGGGCTTCAGGCTCATCGTTCTTGGTTTTATTTTCTACAGTCAAATATCGATACTATGCCACCCATTGGGACCGAGGCAATGTGGCATAGTAACGACAGTTTAGTTTTTCAACAAAAAGTAAACGAAACGATAAACGGCTACAGAAAATACACAGTATATCTAATGTATTCGCCTTAAGGCATCTAATTCAGGCCAAAACTCTGACGAAATTTGCAGCGTCGATCATTTCCTTCTTACAACGTAAAGTCAGTTCGCTTGCGCTTCTGAGTTGACATTTTGGGTAAAATTTCAATTTGAAATCAAATTTTGACTTCGAAAGTTCTGTAGGCCAAGGGCCCGCAAATAGCGGGCCGCGATACCTTCGACTTTGGGTCGCAAAAATTTAAAGGAAGGTCTGCAGAATTATTTTGACATGATGATATTTTTTTTCTTCAGTTTTTTTTTCGTTATTTTTTTGAACTTTTTGGTTTTGAAACTCTCTGACTTTACAACGTAACATAAAATTTTTGAGTCATAAGTTTTAACAAAAAAAAATCAAATCTTCATTATACTCGCCGTATTACGCCGAAGCGTGTAACGAGTTGCGGGGCCCATCTCCGCGGCTTAGCGCCTGGGCTACACAGCTCCGAAGAAACGCCGCAACGGTGGCGAGTCGTTGGCGACACTGTGCCGATTTGACCGGCCCGGGAATCGAACCCCAGACCTACCGCACCGATAGCGTGCGCTTTGCAACTGAGCTAACGGCCGGCCGTTAGCTCAGTTGCTAAGCGCACGCTATCGGTGCGGGAGGTCTGGGGTTCGATTCCCGGGCCGGTCAAATCGGCACAGTGTCGCCAACGACTCGCCACCGTTGCGGCGTTTCTTCGGAGCTGTGTAGCCCAGGCGCTAAGCCGCGGAGATGGGCCCCGCAACTCGTTACACGCTTCGGCGTAATACGGCGAGTATAATGAAGATTTGACAAGACCGGCCGTTAGCTCAGTTGCAAAGCGCACGCTATCGGTGCGGGAGGTCTGGGGTTCGATTCCCGGGCCGGTCAAATCGACACAGTGTCGCCAACGACCCGCCACCGTTGCGACGTTTCTTCGGAGCTGTGTTGCCCAGGCGCTAAGCCGCGGAAATGGGCCCCGCAACTCGTTACACGCTTCGGCGTAATACGGCGAGTATAATGAAGATTTGATTTGATTTTGATTTGAAGTTTTAACAATTGATTCCTCGCGTAACAAGTGTCAATAGTTACAAATGGTCATTTAATTGGGCGCCGCACGTAGAATGACATTTTTTTGCTTCAGTTTTTTTTTTTAGTTAATTTTTTGAGTCATAAGTTTTAATAATTGATCGTTACGAATGATAATTTAGTTGGGCGCCGCATGTAGAATTTCAACGTCTTTATTGCTGTCACTGTTAGTGAGTCTCAGTTCACTTTGAACTGTTTTGTTGGCATCTGTGGGAGGATATAAGCGCATTGTGGCTTTTAGGTTAGTAGCCTGATGAAGCAGGAACAAATAAATCAGCAAAACTGAAAAATGCTTGGCCAAATTAAGATTGGTCTAATGGCTAGGCTGTTAGGCAATTCAATTTCGCCAATTCGGTTGTAAAAATGAAGCTAATGAGCAGAATCATTAACCATGAGATAGCAATTCACTTATTTGTCTCGTATTTAGTGCGTATTGACAGCAACATAAGCAAGCACAACATCAAAAAGTATTAGTACGGTAGCAACTTGCGAACAGTAGTGATAAGCCTTCTATAAAATTTAGAAATATTTGGCATACCTAACATTTCGTAGATCTCGGACTTGAACTCGACTGATATTTCTTGGACTTGAACATAAAACTTTATTTTACTCAATTTTATCTACCGGTATTTGGGTAGTCGCAAACACATGTTGAGAAACTGCTGAATAACAAATGCTCAAAAAGAAAAACGGAGAGCGGCCTAACCCGTTTTATCGACGAAACAGCGAAGATTTTATGACGAATATCATAGGAAAATTTGGATTGGATTTTGCACAGTTTACGTGTTTTGACCTGCCAATTCCGAACCATTTACTCTATTTTGGATCGTCTCCCGCATCAACCGCGAACTTGCTTATTGTGCTCGAAACGCAAAGCTCATACTTCTCATTAGAAGAATAAACACAATAATTCATTCTTTACGACTCTACTAACTTTCTCCTGTTCGTAAAAATTGCTGTAATGAAGATAAATAATGTTCAACAAAAATGAGGCTTCCAAATTTTTTGGGTCGCGTGGATTTGGGCAATTTTTGGGGGGTCGCGCCAAAAAGTATTTGCGGACCCCTGCTGTAGGCTACAACTGTGTCGTAATTATGCAACATGGAACGAAAACTAAACGTGGCATACAGTCATACACTGTCACGTCACAAGGCCTTTTTACTGAACATTCATATATCTCACGTGGCATAGTATAAAGATTAAGAGGTGGCAGAGTATCTTTATAAATTTCCTTGGGGATGATCAAAAGCGGCATAACATCGAGATTTGACTGTATATCACCATCAATTGTTTGATGCCATAGTTAAAAAAATGATTATGACGTCAAGAAATTGATTATGATGCAGAAACTAGAACCAAGAACCGTGGGCCTAAAGGCCACGAACCTTGGACAAGTGCAATACAAGTAAAATCAAAGTAACTGGGCAATCCGCAAAGAACCAGTCATAAATTCCAGCGCTAAAACATGGAATGATTGCGCTTTGCAACAGAATAACACGCGTTCACGAGTGCTTTCAAGCACCCAGCACTAAGATGCGCAGCACTTATATGACAAAACAATTATACTACAATCTACATTTGTTTATGAACAATCCAGCTGTTCACATCATCACTACTTGACCTAGTGCAGTGCACTGTATATTTCGATTCAGCACACTGCGAAGGTGATTGACAGTTTCCTGGTTTTGTGCCAAGCTAAAACTACGGCATCGACATCTGAAACATTGACAACATATTCAAGAACTTCGAAAGTTTCATGTTATTTTGTTTCATCACACAAGCGATTAGCGCGATTGCTCAGCGCGTCGCTTTCGGTGCGGGAGATCTGGCCTTCAATTCCGGGGCCGGCCAAAACCGCAGTCACCCTGTCCACAATCTGCGTGGGCTTCAGGTCCACGCAAATTGGTTCCAGTTCTGCATCTTAATCAATTTCTTGATGTCATAATCACTTTTTTTACCTATCACATCAAGAAACTCATTATTATGATGCAGAAACTGCAATCAAGAACCATGGAAACAGTGTCACCACCGCTGCGATGTTTCTTCGGAGCTGTGTTGTCCAGCCGCTAAGTCGCGGAGATGGATCCCGCCACTCGTTACACGCTTCGGTGAAATTAGCGCGAGTATAATGAAGATTTGATTTTGAACATCGAGCTACTGCTCGCAGAGCACCCACCTGTCAGTAAGTGTTAAGTTGAAGGCGACCCCAGCTGTCCCCATCAAATAGATACCGCCCCCCACCACCATTGCAGATATGAGGGTCCCGAACACAGCGAAAATCAAAATTGATCCAAAATTCTGGAAGAAATTTCCCTGCAACGAGAAATGAAGTGAAACAACGAAAAAAATGGCGGGCATGATGAACACACCTTGTGTAGATTGTATCCTGCTTCGAATATGATGGGAGGAAGTAGCATGAGGAAAAACGTGTTCGGGGAAAGCATTTCCTCCGCCTGGAAACAACATGGTCAAACAGCGTCACAGCTATCGCATGACTGTAAGCACACCACCAAATTGCCAGCCTATTTGCTGCATTCAATTTTTTTCCAATTTAACAAAAAGATGCCAGCAACAGGTCATTGTTCACGTGATGATTTTGCAATTCATTCAATGCACATATTGACTTAAAAACACAAACTTCTAATAACCGCCCAAAAACCGGAAATATTGCAATGAAGTTTACAAATATCAGCATGTATTGTGCGTGAGTGAGAAATAAGCTAGAAGAATTGAGTTGGAAAGCAGTTAGACATGAAAGGAAGAAAAATACATCCCAGAAACTTGAAGGTGTAAAATAATCGAATCACGACTTTCAGGCGCGGACGGTTAATCGCGAGCGGTTGGTCGCTAGGAGTTAGGCGCCAGGACAGTTCGGCGCTAACTCTTTTTATATCTACGTTCTAGCGTCATTAAGAAGTGCAACAAAGTTTTCAAAAAATGTAACAAGTGGCGGGGCTCATCTCCGCGGCTAAGCGCCTAGCCAACACAATTTCGAACCACGGAGGAGAAACGTTGCGTTATTGTAGAGATATAAATAGACCTGGCGCCTAACTGTCCTGGCGCCTAACCGTCCTGACGACTAACTGTCCGCGCCTAACAGTCGTGGACCGTAAAATAATTACACTGATCAGCAGTGGCCAGTGATAAGGGTCTTAAAACCGGTCTTGGTCTCAAGACCATTTATCAAGTTCTTGTCTTGGGTCTTGCATTTTAGTTTGGTCTTAAGACCAAAAGAACAAAAAGCATGTAGTAAAAATTTAAGTGATCCTGCACAACTAGAAAAAGTATCCAACAGCGTGTACGCGGTGTAGATATCAAAATAGCGACACACAAACTTTCTAGCTTTGACTTCGAAAATATAGAAAAATAGCGGTAAGTGACAAACCGTTAATTTTCATCCCATTTTTATGGTCTTGAAAAAAACCAAAGGTCTTGCTCTTGTAGGTGATGGTATTAACTGCATCACTGGCAGTGGCGTACATTTGTGGAAATTATGGGGGGCGATAAATCATTGCAGGACTAACTAAAACGTCAAGACCGTGTCAACTTCTGAGGGTCTCCGCCCCCCAGACCCCCACCGCTGTTCTTCTTTGCACGTTGCCTCGTTATAAGGGTTTTGAGACTATGAACATGAACTTTCTCAACTATTGTAGACTGAACAATATTTACAAAATAACATGCCGGTACAGAAAATAAGTTGAACGTTTTCGGTCAAATCGACAGTCCTTCATTACAGCATGATCAGAAATAAAAAGTTAACGCATGGCAAACTAATATAAGCGAAAAGCAAAACAGCAAGAGTACGAGTCGTATCCTTGCTGTTTTGCTTTTCCTTTCATTTCATTTATTTTTATTTGGAAAAACACTGAAATATAAAAAAAAAATACTCTGACGAGATAAAGTAAATAAGTACACGAATGAGATTTTTCCTGTGAGAGGCTGCGAAAAGACCATGAGTCCAACCCCAAAGAATTGGCGCGGTCGTCGAGTCTGCAGCTTCTCACATTCGGATGGCATATTTAATACATTACAAGACATAAACCATACAGGCAAAGACACGTAAACATTAATTATGTTAAAGTAATTATGTCAAACGTTAAGTATAATTAAGCTTACAACTTGCAGCAGCAAAAAAAAAAAAACGGTTATCCTCCATTTAATACCACATAGGAAAATTTATTTCATCATCAAAGTTTTGATTTTTTTACTAAAGGATTTTATCTTAATTCTCGAACAGATTTAAACTCTGAAGGCAAATCATTCCATAGCGTACAACCAGTGAATTTTATTAATATTTGTGTGGTAGATTTGGAACAATAGAAATTTACTGCCCAGTTATCATCACAAGCAAACCTGGTAGGATACTCGTGTATTTCCGAGGGTATAGTAAAATAAGCTTAAAACAATGTGGGAGAATTTTCTTTCTAAAACTGAACATAAATTTCAAGACTTCTATTTATAAATGTCATCTAATCTCAGCATGTTCAATTCGTCGTACAACGGAGAGATTTTTGTTTTGATGAAAGGCAATTTAGTGATAATTTTGACAATGGAATTTTGTTCAATTTGAATACGGTCAGTATACCTAGCTGCGGTATTGCCCCATGATGTGACACCATAGTATAAATGCGGATAGACAATACTATAATACACACTTGTTAATATACATTGAGGGGTATGGTGTCTTAATTTAGCAAGGATTTCTCTTGCTTTGGTTAGTTTTTGAACAATATATCTCGTGTGTTCCTCCCAGGTCAGCTTGTGATCTACCATGACTCCCAAGTACTTGAATGCATTTTTCTTTGGTAACGTACCGTTTAAGGTATTAATACAAAAATCATTATTAGATTTATTTTTCACATTGGAGAACAACACACAATTTACACAAAAGTGATGAATCATAATTTAGCGTAAGTCTGTTCGAATTAATCCAGTTTTCAAGTTGAGGAAACGAATTTTCACATTTACTTTTGAGTTTTTCAGTATTCTCATCACTACAAAGCAATACAGAGTCATCTGTCACTTGAATTAGCTTGCCTTTTCACTCGAGTTAGTTTGCCCTGGGCGCGTTAGCTTTCCATCTCGATCATGTTCTTATGAAGGACGGCAGCGTGGCCGAGTGGTTGTCGACAGCGTGACCGAGTGGTTCCGAGCGTTGGTTTTACGACGGCCATAATCGCAAGGTTGATGGTTTAACTCCCACCCAAGCCTCGTTGTTGCATCCTTGAATACGATGCTTCATGGCAATTATCTCTGCTTGGAGGAATTTAGCAAGAAGCAAATTGAAGAAGTCAGAAGCAAAGTTCAAGCGGAAAAATTGGAAACAAGGGCACCTTCTAAGCGAGTCTGGATTCATCCTATGCATAGCGCCTCCGTCGCTTTCTCGTGACAGGAGGATAAAAATGAAGAGATCATCATCATCAAGGACGGTCAAGTTGTTCGAAAACGCTTAGCATATTTTCTGCATATTATTTTCTAATCAATAACGTTCTATGTTCTGAACTTATTATCTGTTGCTACAATATGGACATTAAAGATCTCTTCTCTCCCCAAGTTATATTAGGCTACGAGCTGATAGCAAAGATAAAGCTAATATGCTGATAGCTGCATCTACGAAAAGTGATGAATCAAACAATATTGATAATTAAAATGGTCACTAATTGTGACGACGAAACTTTTACCTCACAAAAACCAAATCAATGGAAACGTAATAACCTAATCATTTCTAGATAGTAAAATAGTCAGACGTCATTATTCATGTACTGTGTAGTTGACAATCCACAAAATCTTAGATCACAACACTTTATCGGCTTAATCGTACCGGTGCACTTACTGCGATTGCTCCCTGATTACTCCCTCCTCTGCCAACCGCCATGGGTGCAAATCCAGGGGGAATGTATCCCCCCCAATACTTTTCTGGAAGTGGAAAATTACCCATACAATGTATAGTAAGCCTACCCAACCAAGACGCACGAGTGCTAATTATTGGAAAAATGATCAATTTTACTAAACCATCTCCCCAATATTGAAAAATGGTCAACTTTGCTAAATCATACCCCCCAATGCTCAACATAGATTTGCACCCTTGCCAACCGTCACCTGACATTGAATGTTTTATAGCAATCGCGTAACAATTTCTTCCAATATTGGGAGTGATAAATGCATTTTCATCCCTCCTCGAAAAATATTGGGGGATGCATCCCCCCCAGGATGCACGCCCTTGCTGATCAGCAATAAGAAAAACTTAATCAAATATGCATAGAATTTATGAAAGTATTTGATGAAACAAACTGACCAGCCAGTCGCCGACACCTGCTCGCTGCATTAACTTCACAATCCCACCAATCGCAGTTCCTGAAACATCAAAGGCTATATTTTAATGAAAAAAACAACATCAACAGAACAAGATTTATTTTAGCCTATTGTCAACAAAATAAAAACATTCATTATCGACAGGAAGAATAGTGGACAGACTTTACAGTCATGAGCCAAGCAGTCACCCAAAGTCGAAAATTCATAATATTTTGCATTTATCATCAAGCAATGTTGGTATCGGCAGCAGTGTCTTTATTTCCGCACCGTCAACAGTACAGTAAAGAATACGATATGATGAAGGAAATACAACAACGGTACAAAAAAAGAGGCAACACAACGATTAACGTTACGTCATGCAGGTAGGAGGTAGGAGTTAAAAAACAAGAGTAGGCCTGGTTACAACACCCAGTAAGATTACATACACGTATATTCCATGCGACAAATTTCACAGTATCTGAGCAGATAATCAAACACAAGAAAAGTTGTGAAGATGGTGATTTCTTCATCTTTATCCTACTATCACGAGAAAGCGACAGAGGCGCTTTGCGTAGGATGAATCCAGACTCGCTTAGGAGTTGCCTTTGTTTCGAAGTTTTTCCGGTTGAATTTTCTTCTGACTTTTTTAATTTGATGCTCGCCAAATTCCCCAAGCAGAGACAATCATCGTGAAGCATCTTATCCACAGACGCAACAACAAGACTCGGTTCGTAAAATGCAAGCATCACAAGAAGCAACACTGCAAACGAAAAGATCAACCAGAAATGATGAAATGAATTTCTATTCACTAGCACATATGACCGACCTAGAAACACAACAGCAATGCTTTCTGGAAGGAAATGAAACTTCCATCGAATCAGCACATGAGTGAGAAGGATGCTCAACGCTAAAAAGCAATAAAAATTTAACCTGCAACATCTAGCAAACTAATATATTACTATCCAAATACGCAAGTTGCAATTTATAGAACAAATTAATTGCTTCATTGAACATTTTGGCCAAGAAAAAAGTTTGATGTATCTTTCTTTACAACATCACTACACTTGTGTGTAGTACATCACTTCACAACACATTTATGCAGCGCAAATTTTCACCAGCTAACTTGAAATTCTCAAAATCTCAACTACATGAGTTGTGAGTTTGAGACGACAATGCAAGGAACTCACCCAACACGATCAAGATAAAGAATATCTTCATGCTATCACTTTGTTGTTCCTTCTCTGCTGCATGACCAGTAACAATTTCAGCAATTGGGTTTGGAGGTTTTACTTCTTTGGCAAGAGATTTAGTTGCAGTTGTAGAACTTAAATTGCTGCTCCCATAGCTAAAATTGTTAAATGCAAGAAATATTTTTAAAAATTGTGAACTGAAACTTTGCACATTTCAGTATCACAATCTAATGCTGCTTGATGCTAGTAACATCATGACATCATCAGGCAATGCAAAAACTACACCGTCAACCACAGCCTTGCTACAGGGCAATATAACATTGACACAGTGCATAACATTGGTTCCACAGCAGTCATTATTGCAAGGTTTCAATTCATAGATGACACAAGCTCTGATGTTGAATTAAACAAGATATTATTTTTTAATGCCATTTCAACTTGATGAATTCTAACAAGCAGCAAATTTTGCTCAACAAATTGAAAGAACAAAAACTTTTAAGAGTTGGATTAAATAAATGAAAAGAACAAATCAATCGTTGTCACTTAAACAAGTAAATCAAACAAGAATTATATTGCATATAAACACTTGTATAAAAAATAATTAATGGTTATGAATCATTTTTAATTTTTGTTGCCTTTTTTTTAAATTAAAGCAACAAAGAGTTTAACTATAGTACAGATAGTAAACATGTACGACGAGCATTTGTCAACTGGTGTATTGCTGCACTCAGTTCACCAAATTTCATAACAATGTATTATATGATAGATATCACAACAGAGAAATAATTTCATGCAACCAGCATGGACATGAATTTTATTGATAGGATATAAAAAGATAATCACAACGTACGAGCTGACGTGAGGATGAGCAGTGACAGCTTCATCGCAGCTACTTCTTTCCACTATTACCAACACAATTAAGCACAATAGAATAACAAACTTCATACTTAATATAAATCCATAAACATCTATACATCAAATTCTGATTCATTTCTGTCAGCTACGCACTTGGCATCTTGGTGATGCAATAAGAGTGTTTGACCACGACTTTAAGAAATTTTGGAAATGAGACAAAATCAAAAAATTAAATATTTAAAAATTTGATCTCTACTTTTGTTGAAGGCAGTGGCTAAGGTTATGTGACCGTAACTTTTGTTCTCTGAATTCAAAGCTAAGTGAGAGCCGTGCGACGAGCATCAGTTTTTAGACTGCCATGACTTCTCGATAGCTCAGTGGATAGAGCGCAGTGTATAACGGGAAGCGCTGCACTAGTTTTGGGTTCAATTCTTGTTGCGGTTTCGGTTCGTTTTGCTTTGGTGACTTCGGTTCAGATTGCTTCGGTTCGACTCGAATTCGTGTGACCTGGGGTTAACAATCGGGTTCATGAAGATAATAGAATGGAAAAATATAATTGCTTATCACGCAACTTTGAATTCAGAAAATGAAAATTACGATCACGTAACCTTAGCCTGTTTGTCACTGCCTTTGCTGAAATGTTACCAGTGCATCAATCAGCCTTTGTGGTTTAGCTAACTTTGTTCAGAAATTGCGACTCAAGAAGCTCAAATTGGAAATTTTATGCATTTAGCAGTTTAGATGGAGGTCCACTGCATAGCATCAAAATTCCAACTAGACTAAAGCTGCTGGCCTGTGGCTCCTTAGCTGCTAGACTATACCAAGTACATAGGCCTACCGACTTGGCTCATCCTATGATATTGTCATATGTATATATACCGTCAAGCAGGGTGACTTTGTTCAGTTTTAGTTTTTCACCTAATATATACAGATATAGGGGTCATGTCTATCGGCCCCCATGCCTTTTCTCTCCGCCAACCTCAATCTAACCGGGTAACGTCTAATATCAGCCCCAGGTTCAGTTAGGGTTGGTTAGGATTAGGTTTGGTTAAACCTGGGGGCTGATACTAGACGTTACCCCCTATATCAATTATCATAAGCAGCAAGTTTTTTTTTTTTTTTTTTTTCAAGCCACTTAATTGCAGCTTTGGATTTTTGTGGTAGTGAAGTACATGCATCATGGATGATGACCTAGTTGAGCATCGAACCCGCGAAGCCAGCTTTGGAGCCCAATGCACCAACCACTCGGCCAACTATCATAAGCAGCGTTAATCAGTTTATACATTAAATTTAAAAAATGATTTCACTGCTTAACCAAACACACTGTGGTAGATCGCAGACTAAAAGTTTTAAGTGTTGCCATTTATTAGTATTAAATTAGATAGGGGGCCAAGCTGTTATTAGGGAGGGAGGGCAAAGTTTGAAATTAAGCACAAAAGCCACTGTTTTCAAAAAAGAAGCTCGCTGATTGGGGGGGGCAAGCATTTCGATTGAGGGGGAAGGCCCCCTGGACCCCCCTCTTGGAGCCGGCTCTGTTCAGCTTTCTCACGATTCGTTTTTTGGATTAGGAATGTTGCTTTAAATTTTTGTAGAAAAATTTTCCCCTGCACTTGAAAACAAAATAAATTTACACTTAAAATGAATATTTTTATCCGTTTCCTTTGGAAAAATTATCCGCATAACTCCGCTAAACTCCTTCGAAATTTAGAATATGGACAAAGTCACCTCATAGCAAGGTAAACTTTGTTTAGAGCAGCGGTTTTAACGTGTGAACAAAGTCCCCCCGAATGCGGGGTATTTTCCGTAGTGATCACCCCAAATGCGGGGTGACTTTGTTCACGCACTTGTAAGCAAGTGGTGCTCATATACCAGCAGATTCGAAAGCAAACATTATGTGATTGGAAAGGTGAGACCTCAAGTGGTCTGTCGGAGTAGGTTTTTGAGTTCCATCAGTTGCAGGTTCAAAACTGTAGGCTTAATACAAAAAGTGTCCATATTGCACAAAGTCACCCCGGTTGACGGTACTGTAAAGCAGAGTGCTTGTATTTAGTTGTATGTTTGTTCACCCATCACAACTTGATACCGGTAAGTACCGTAAGCAACCAAATTACTATAACGAGCTAACTTGCTTTCCGGCCATCTGTTTCTTTGTCTACTACTCAAAAATGGGGGAATCATGCTTAGTGCCTTTCCAAACAGTACCGGTAGGCCTACAACACATACTGATACCGGTAAACTTGCTGGCTTGTTCTCCACACTGCCCCCATGATGCTGAGTGTTAAGCAGGGAAGCAGTGATTATACCAATACTAAAGCCATTGGTACGACCCAACTTGGAATCAAACCAGAGGCTGCAGCTCCCGAGGCAGATGCTAACCACTCGTCCATCAGAGCTCTTAACGAATGTGACATCATAAAACTAGCAATGTCAACCAAAAAGCTGCAGACAGTTCAACGACATCATCTCAACATTAACAATAATAATAGGTAATAATAAGATACTTAAACATTCCAATCGCTAGACCTGGAGTCTAGACTGGCCCGGTGTCCAGTAGAGTGATCAGTGAAGCTCGGAATCGCGGCCGCAGCGGAGTCGGATCCGGAGTCCGCATTTTTATGCCGGCGTCGGAGCGGAGCTGGAGTGCCAACTTAAAAAAAAAAGAGCGAAGTGGAGCCGGAGTCTAACTTTTAAAATACTTTCTAAACGGAAGTGAGAGTTAGTAACTTGGTACATAGTAGATTTTATTAGATTACTATACCGAGAAATTTTTGCTTTTTGGAAAGGAAATATTAGAACATGCGGTTAGCCACTGCTGGGAGTGGGAAGTCAGAATCAACAGCTCAGATGGCCGAGTGGTATGGAGCGTCTGTCTGTTGAGCTCTAGGTTCGGGTTTGATTCCGAGTCGGGTCAAACCAATGACTTTAAAATTGGTATTCACAGCTTCCCCGCTTGACGCTCAGCATTAAGGGAACAGTGTGGAGAACAAGCCGGCAAGTTTACTTGTTGTGCCGTTGGGAAAGACACATAACGGGATTCCCCCATCTTGGTGTGGTAGACAGATGGATGGCAACTCCTAAGCGAGCTCGTATAGCGCATTGATCGCTATCTCGTGATAGGAGGATAAATATGCAACTAACTAACTAATTGGAATTTTTTCAGCTCAGTTCTCCCACATCTCCAATTCTCCATTTCAAACGTTCGATTAGTTTTTAGGAAGCTTCTGTTTCACCGGAAATTTACGGTTGCCGAACTTATTTACTGTTTATCTTTTAACAAATTGTGTTCGTAGTTCTAAAAGTTACCAGGCAACTGGTATTGTCGCACAGTACTAACTTACAGGGCTGCGAAGTCGATCGAATTTTAATCGAGTTCAAGTTCGAGTGCAACCTATTTCAGCAAGTCCGAGTTCAAGTGCGAGTTCTCTAATTTAATTATTTACAAATTCGAGTTCGACAAAAATAAGCTTTTTCGAGTTTAAGTTCGGTTCAGACGGATAAATATCCAACATCGAGACAACTTTTCACCGCCGGTGCTCATGCAATTAAATAGTTAAAAATATTTCGCTCCTGCAGTAGGTTCAAGGCTAGGCCTATACCTCATAACTGTTTACTGCCATCGAAATTGTCAGTGTTGTGGTCACCATTGAACAGCAAACTATATTCCGTAGTAATCTTTTATTTCTTTTCAACAATTTAAATATCTTTCTAACAGTTAAACTCGAACAGCTTTATTCGAGTTTAGAATAAATATTTTTTCGAGTTCAAGTTCGAGTTCGGCAAAATAATCGAGTTCTTTCGAGTTCACGGCCCGGCTAACTTACCATACGGTAGCCTACTGCAGTAGGTATGTTGTACAGTGTAATCAAATAAATATCTACCCATCATTCCAAGGTTGCCTAGTGCCTACCGGCGGCGATGGCGGAAGCATTTCTAAAGCGGGGGGGCCCAAAACCAATGATCAGATTTTCTTCACCTACAACCAGGGCCGGCAGTGGCGTAGCGAAAAATTTAAAAAGGGGGGGGGGGCATAATTTCCACATTTTTTCCAGCGTATTTTTTTCTGCAGAACTAATTTGAAGCTGATTAAGAAACAAGACAATTTCTAGAGGGGTCCGGGGGCATGCTCCCCCGGAAAAATTTTGAAAATTTACATGTTGTAATGGCTATTTTATTGCTTTTTCAATAATTTTCAGGCAGATTGTGTTTAAATTCTTTGAACCTAACTGTGAATGCTTCGCCAAATATGATACATTTTGTTCGCACATTTTTGTTTATGCGTGCTTAAGACTTAAGGCTTATCACTATCGAAGAGTTTCGAAATTACAGAAAAATTGTATGCATCAAAAACATTTTTGAAAATGGCTGTGGGAGGATGCATACCCCTCATTCTATAATTCTATCCCTCTGGATTCGCCCGTGGCCGTAAGCCATAGAGACCATCAAAAGAATCTGGCATATTTCAGTCACTTGGCACCAATAGTATTGTTCTTGTTTACTAAAAGACAGAGTCAAAAAGGGGGGGATGACACAATGGCCCCGCTCCTAAATACGCTCCTGAGGGCCGGATTTAGACAATTAGAGGCCCTAAGCTATTTGATCATACCGATTGGAAGAGCGAAAAAAGGTCTTCACCTCCTCATATGTCCTGTTTTCACTGAAAATATCGATATAATAAAGAGCAAAAAAAAGATATACGGAAGGGGTAGTGTGGGACCTATCGGACAAATTTTACTTATTTTATTTTTTGTCCAACTGGTTAGACAATCTAAAATGTTTATTTTTTTAGTTTAAGTTGAACTTTGGTTTGTGGTAAGCATATCCCGCACTCAAACGGAAAGATTCGAAAAGCTATGGGTGGTTTTATTTGCGATTGAATCATTGAAAAGTATCACTCAAACGTCCGAACGGTGCCCACCCATGGTGACCTTTCGTCCATAGGGTCGGAACGTTTCTGACAACTGCAAATGTGACCTAAAGTAATAGAAAATGTATCATAAAGATCGTTCCTACAATTAGATAACGAACGAATGTATATCAACACGAAACAACTGCGCATAATAAGTGATAATTGTGGTATAGCATAATCTACACACTGTATGGTTAACAAGTTCGGCTTTGATCGTAAAAATTCCTCTCAGCCGCTTCGTTGTTGCGACTGAGACGGGTTGTGGCAAGATTATTACAATGTCATTCTATGCTTTTTTGGACAGCGTCTGAGTAATTGAACATGTCCGAAAGGTCCCCTGATAGCCATTTTGAACTTCCTTCCCAAAATATTCTGGTTTAGAAATGTCACCTAGATGTATACTCACTTCCTTCAGTAAGCACGAGACTCACTTTGCTACCAGTGCAAACGAGATCTAAACACTGTGTGCAAGCTTCCTAAAATCTCAAAATTATCCTGCCTAATTTTTTTTACTTTGAACCAAGAAAAACAGTTTTTTTGTTGTAGCCACCACGCTTCTTGCTCCATCCTTACACAAACATGTGATTTTACCACTAGTGAAACTTCCCTTCTTTCACAAAAATGAAACCGCCAATTGATCACGTGATCACGGAAATATACTGCTGTCCGATAGGTTCCACATTTCCCCTACTCAACTTACACGTCCTCAGTTGTTCTGTTTTCCACTGAAAGTATCGGTGAAAAGATAAAAAAGGTCTTGATTGTTCGTGATGAGGCCCCCCATTTTCTCCGAGTCCTTAGGTGTCAGCCTGCTTGGCCTATACGCAGGGTTACCACCGGTCCACACCAAAAAATAAGCACGCTGCTGTAGCGAGGACAAAATAGCAGGTTACCAAAACGTCCGCAGATTCCTATTTTTTTCGCTAGAAATCGGTGAAGACCAAAAAAAAAGAAGGTCTTCACGTCCGCAGATTCCTATTTTTCCGGTGGTTCAACAACTTTTGAAGTGAACATCATGACATGGTTAAGGAATGCTTTTGTTGTTTTCTATTCAAGCTCTGTGGCCCTCTGAAAACAGTCCCGTAGTGCCCCATGGCCCTCAAGTTGGGAACCACTGGATTAAGAAATTAAAACAAATTTCAAAATGCTGAAATTAACCATTGAACGAAAAATAAACATATTTTTCTTTCATTTTTCGTTCATTTAAAGAAAAAAGCATTAAATTTGAACTAAGACATATTAAGAACGAGATAGAAAAATAATCACATTTCTTTGAAATACGCACATTCACGTTTTGTGAGACATTGCTTTTAAAACTACGACCACAAATTTTCGAAATAAGCACGAAATGGTAACCCTGCCTATACGTAAATCCGGCCCTATGCCTACAATCCATATTTAGCCTGTCTGCATGTGACATGTCCAATTTATGTGGGCTTCAGAGCCACGGTTCTTGCTTCTAGTTTCTGTTCCTCCCACTCCACAAACAAAATTTTAAATAAGACATCTCTGGATTTAAGCTCTTTTCTGGGTTTTTATTTCGATGGTAGGCCTATTAAGTTTCAAATACATTCATGCAGAGGCAATATTGTAGAAATGAACGCGTAAATTAGGGTCCCCCTGAAAAAAATTGGGGGGGCCAGGGCCCCCCGGCATCCCCGGTTTCGCCACCTATGCCTATGGGTATGCCTGTACTAAACAGTAAAGCCTAAATTATGCTATTCTGTTCGTGACAACTGGTATAGTATGGGCCTATGCTTATTAATATTTAAAGATTTGCAAATCAAAATGTTTTTTAAGATAATTAGTGTAATGGAGGCTGTAGTTACTGAGTTCTTATGAAAAAAATGTTATTGATACCAAAATCTAGTGATGAAGCCAAAGCTTTGCTAAAAAGTGAAAAACTGATTCAAGAATCTACAAAGGGGAAAAAAGTGAAGTGTGGATGAAGTGTCGTTATCGTTATATTTTATTCTGAGCGTGTTTCTATTTCGGAGTTTTTTGGATCGTAGTGTTGCTCCAGGCTTTCGGAACTGGATTGGAGTCGGAGTCTGTTTAAAATATCGGATTGGAGCTGGAGTGACAAAATTAGCCACTTCGCTCCACTCTAGTGTCCATCTGTCGACTTTTACAGGGTTACCAGTGGTAAAATCATAAATGGCCTTATGTTTTGTTGGCGCTTTAATCACACGTATTCTAGAGTCTCTTAATTTCTAAAGCAAACTGCTGGAGATACTTCGATAGACACCTTTTATATGTTTGAAATTGTTCTAAATTACACTGTCTTTGTTTGGCAATTGTTTTGTTTGTGAAGAATGGTGCATGACAGTAGTACAAAATCATTTTTAAAATGTTCCTAATTACTGGTGTCTCAAATCGCATTGTGTTAGGACTATTCCTTTTGAAGTGCAGTTAATTGGCCTTTTGTGTGACGTTTGAAGCCCCAGACTCTTTTTCCTGTTAATAATTGCTTTGACGACGAAATGAGACAGTATAAAGACCTCGACCACATTATTTCGGCATTCCAGAGAGATAGTTTTGCTGCTCCGTGTACAGGCGAAGTTGTCTTGTGTTGGTATTGATTGAGCTTGGGTAAAACGTTATTTTACGATCTGATCCAAAAACAAGTTGGTGTATCTTAGTTCAGGGCCCAGCGTCTTCACCGTTGTTTGATGAACGTGTGACAGTGACCATTTTGAACCCCCCATAAATTACCGAGTTACGTAATGTACAACTGCAATAAAATTGGTAAAATCTAAGACAAGTGTGATACAAGTTTTTGGAGAGGATTGAAGAATTTTGGCGTAGATTCTTCACTTGAGTTCGCACGATAAGTTAATTGGTTCTTGCCTGGAAGACGTTCTCGCCAGGAAGAACCAACCAGGTCCAGCTGAGCAAAAAATGATAAACTGCGTGTGAAAATATGCCAAACGGAACCAAAATATGCCGAACAACCCTGAGCAAGTGCAAATCTGCTGATAACTTAACGCAATACTTTTCACACGAAGTACCACATTTGAAAAAATGGACCGCACTGATTTGAAGAGCAAAAAAATGTCCTTTTTTTTCCAATGAAAATCGGTGAAGAGCAAAAAATAGAAAAAACTTATGACTTGATTCACGGTAGGCCGCATAAAATGGTCTCGCGGGCCACAGTTTGCCCACCCCTGAACTAAACAAAGACGGGTCGTCCTGTTTTTAGGAATTTGCGGACGCAGCCGCTAATTCCGTAACGTCCTAAAAAAAGAACCACCGGGAGGGGTGATCCTATTTTTAGGATCCTGTAAACGGTTTGCTTTTGCGAACATTAATTAGCTTTGAGAACTCTATTATATCGAGTAGGCCTAATAGCCAATAAACACCGGAAATGATAAATTGTCTTGCCCCAATGTAACAAATTAACAATTTTAGATACGAAAACCAAGTGCGTCCTAAGCTGCTAAGGGTAGTCCCATTTTTAAGACGCATTTCGTTTTACGCATTTAAAATTAATTTTTGTTACGTTGCGGTTTGATGATGTAATATTTCTGGTATTTATTGGCTATTATTCGTTATAACAGCGTTATCCAAGCTAAAAACGTGACACCATTTTATGCGGCCCGTGGACACTTAGTCACTTGCAGTCACAGAAATATAAACTCCTAGTCCTACCGTAAATCAAAACTTTTTTTTTATCAGTTTTTTTTGCTCTTCCGATCAGTGTGGCCTTCAGCTTCAAAATTTGTTCAAACGTGGCCCTTCCTGTGAAAAGTTTGCCCACCCCTTCGTTACACCAAAAATACCTCACTAGTCTTTAACAGAGTTGGGCGTAGTCACAAAAAACTGACTCCGTATCGGCTCCGTTCAACAGACTTGGACTCCGAATCCACTCCGGAATCCTGTTTGTCGACAAAGTTTAGAATCCGAATCCGCTCCAGATTTTAGTCTGAACCTGAAACTAAAATATTGCGTTTCTCTATTATGCTACGTAATAATGAAACGTAATATTTTGGTTTCAATTTGAGGCTAAAATCCGGCTCCGAATCCGGCTTTAATTCAAAAACTCAAATCCGGCTCCGAATCCAAAAAATGCAGCCGGACTGCGGCTTTTTATTCGTTAAGCAAAAACAGCACATTCGCTAGTAGCAGATACGAGAAATCAGAGAAAACAAAAAAGCAAGTGAACTGCACTGGCAGATACGAAGTGAACTGCACTGGCAGATACGAGAATAACGGATAAATTAACTGTCAACTAGTAGCAAGGAATAGATACGGGCAGGGCCGTATCTAGAAAAATGTTTCGGGGGCGGAGGTTGATATGAATATTCACCAACGATATAGCAAAATTTTAAAGCAAATTTTTACGAAGTCGTGTACGCTATATTAACGCTTTCTGGCATAAACATTACAATGCTTATTTACACACGTATCGAGCTCATTGTCGACCCGCTTCTTCCACGTGAGCAAGCTGGGTTCCGACAGGGGAGGTCCACAGTAGACCAAACTGTTCTACTTACCCAACACATCGAGGACTCATTTGAGACCAAGAAGAAGGCCGGTGCTGTTTTTGTCGATCTAACAGCTGCTTATGATACTGTCTGGCATCGTGGCCTCACCTGTAAGCTGCTGAGACTCCTTTCTGATAAACACATGGTCCAAATGATTATGGAACTTATCCGGAATAGAAGTTTCACCCTTTCCATCGGTGACAGCAAGCGAAGCAGGTTACGACGTTTGCGAAATGGTCTCCCACAGGGATCAGTCTTGGCTCCCCTCCTTTTTAACATCTACACATACGACCTGCCTTCCACAATTTCCCAGAAGTATGCGTATGCCTCGCAGTCATCCAGCCAGCTGAGCTTCGCCGTCGAGGAGCGACACTCTCCCTGGCTAACCGCGCCACCCTTAACCCTGATCATATTCTACATGAGCAGCTGGTCGGGAAACAAAATGGGCACCAGAGAAGGCTCAAATCAAGACGCCCGTTTGTACCCGCTGCACAGAAACTACTGGATAGTCTGACCGAATCAGACATTCGTGCAGCGCAATGGATGGATTATGTATGGAACATGGAGTACTTGAAAAGTGCATCAAAGCTTCATGCTTTTATTCCCAGGGCCAGTTTTAAGCCTCTTGGAATGGGTTTGCCCAGAACATCTTGGGTAAAACTGAATCGTCTGCGGACTGGCGTAGGGCGATTCCATTCATCCATGTACAAATGGGGTGTTGCTCCTTCACCGAATTGTGAGTGCGGTGCCTCTGAGCAAACTGCAGACCACATCATTTCTACGTGCCCCCTACATCGTGCACCAAAAGGAATACAAGGTCTGTTGGTCCTGGATGATGACACCCGACGCTGGCTTAAAATGAACGCCGTCAACATCTAAACCGTCGGAAGAGGATGCCCAACCACACGACGACAATTACAATGCTTGTTAAGGTTTTTTTTTTGTCATTGCTACCACAGTTTAGTGGCACAAAACCGGAGGTCTGGGGGCGGAGCCCCAACCGTCAACTGATTTTTAAGGTTTTCACATGAAAAACACTCATTTAAGCACACTTTTTATCGAAAAAGGACGTACCGTACCTGCAGATAGAGATGGTGCAGTCTCTAATAGACAATACGAAAAATATTTGAGTAGGCCTATACCTAAAAGCCTTGGTATGTCAAAAATAGGGGTGGGGAACCGGCAAAGCATAACGGGCCGCATTGATTACATGATACTTTCAGGGGCCACATTCACTCTCAATTTGAAAGTTTTGTCTTAAAAATGTGCAATATTACGTCGCAAATTTAGCATTCATGTTGAGTTGTTTTTTACCTTAAAAATCAGAGACTTTTGCGCGTTTTTTATGTTACGAAAACAGCATGTAGTTAAAAAATCTTAACGTTTTCTATTCCACCAGTTTGTTGTACACTTAACGAAGTTCTGACGCGGGCCACATTCAAAACAAGCGGGCCGCAGGTTCTCTACCTGTGGTCTAAAAGCAGAAGCATGGCTAAAATAAATGAAACGAGGATGCAACCTTATTAGCTTTGGCGCATTTGATTGAATGACGTGTAAGGCGTGTTCTATGATCTACAACAACGACAGGGCCAGCGGAGAGCATGGCACCGTGGCGGACAGGGCCAGCGGAGAGCATGGCACCGTCGCTCTCCTTGAATGCGCCTATGCCACTCGCCCTGGTGCTGGGCTGAAACTTACGTGGTGCAGAGAGCAAGACCCGAAATAATAACCAATCAAAAGCACCCACGGTATTTTTCATTAAAAGCGTGAGAAAGCGTGAGCTACATCGCTCACAATAAAAATGAGGGGTGCCTTAATTCACAATGCATTACAGTCACTGCTGTACTTGCATGCATGGTTGTTACTTGTTATTGTATTATAGGGTTGTAAACTTAAGCAAAATCTTAGCCCGGATCCAAACCTAAAATTTTGCGATTTTCCGAACCTTGAGGCGCAAGTTTTGCCAAAAATACGTATATTTATTATAAAACTATTTTCCTGTGCCCAAAACTTCTCGAGTACAGTGCAAATACAACTGCATACAGACAGTGCCATGATGCTTACAGAGAGCGAATTTTCGGTACAGAGCATAATTAGAGGTACTGCGCAGGAAGTGGCAGACATTTAGCGTTACGCAGCCATGCCTAGTCTTTTTGACGGGCATGCTTCAACGATTATCCGTTTTGCTGCGTGTGCCCTTTTCCGAACTTCGCCAACACTTATTGAACTGATATGAACGTATGTTTCTAACGTTACGTAGCGCGGAAATAAACACGAATTGATTGATTGATTCATTGATGATTTACTAAGCTGACGATTAAATTTTCGTAGGCCTAATATACCGGTAGACTAAAATCAAATTGGAACAGACCCTCAGCTTGTTGCGTTTATGTAGGCTGCAGGGCAGGAACCCTTGGTTGAAGATCACCGTATTTGTGCGTAAACTAATTCTGACTGCAAAGGATTCGCTGCAGGTGTGAGCTCAAAATGAGAAAAAAATTAAGGAGTTTCGAAAAAGAGTAAAGGGGGGGATTACATCACTTTCTTATTTGCATTCATATAAGCTCATATTCTGTTCTGTGAGCAAGCTTTGATTTTATGTAATACGATAATTTCCTCAGAAAATAGAAAAGCAAAATTGTTTGTAACGTTTGCACCTTTAATACGTTTCCACTCGCTCTAGCCCACCAAAATAATTCGAAAATATCAAGCTTCGTTCAGCATAATTATGCAGAATGTGATTTCTTTTTCCAGCGAGCATATCATCCGACACATAATCAAAGCTATGTATTAATTAGTCGAACATGACGTTATTGTAAAATTTGCGGTGAACTGGTCGGGCACATACGGCGACAGTTTTCGCACAAGCCAGGCGCCTGCTTCTTTTACGCCACTGACGGGCGACCTCTAATAATAGCAATCAATTAACAAGTGACGAAGTATTAAACAAGTGATGAAGTTGTTCTTGAACTAAGTTAATTGAATCCGAAAAAGCTAATGGACCTGAAAATATACCCAATAAATTTTTGAATTCTTTATCACCTATAATTTCACCATATTTAGCAAATGCTTTTAACAAATGTTTTGAAATAGGAATGTTTCCAGACACTCTGAAACAAGCCAAAGTGATCCCTGTGCACAAGTCTGGCCCAAAAACCTCCCTAGTAATTAGGCCTATAGACCGATATCACTCTTGTCACCAATATCAAAGGTCTTTGAAAAGTTGCTTTATGTGAGATTAGAAAAGTATTTTTCTTTGCATAATGTCATTTAGGGAACGACCGGGGCAACAATTTTGGCCGGGGCCGGGGAATTGCGTCTGCCCCGGTCGGGGCCAGAGCCGGAGCCGGGGTTTACACAATACTTTATGTGTCTAGAATACATAGCTAAGTAGGCTACTTGCGTCCTCACTCCTCATGCAAAATAATGCCGTCAATGGTGTTAGGTACCGGTAATGCTTTTCAGTCACATTGTTAGGATTTTTTGTATTGAATGTTGCTACAAACGAAAGATCACACCATAAACATACACAAACAGCCATTATTTTTCCTTGCACTTAATTTTACATTACCAACGATCGCAATAAAAACTGGATTTAACCGAAGTTTTCTCAAAGGAAAAGGAATAAGAAAATTCCGTTCCAAGCTATTGGAATACATAAAGCGGTTGGATTTATTAACCGTGGATGTATTAAACGGATTCCACTGTATCGATGTTATTCTCTCGCTTTTTTTGATGTCACGTCAATGCTCTTTCGTAATTGTACACGCTTTTTATTAGTGCATGACCAACCTCAAAAACGCTGCGTGCACGTCTTTATTTTTACGCACCAACGCATTTTTCATATAAAATAAACAAAATGTTCATGTAAAAATTAAGATATGACTTTTATATTTGTTGTATGGGACCACCTCAATTTTCAAAAGTGGGTTTTTGCACTTTAAAGATCGTCTTATACGCCGGAATATGCGGTAAATAAATTTGAAATTCAACCCCGGCCCCGGCCAATTTTTATGACCCCCCCGGCCGGGGCCGGACCGGAGGAAAAAGTGGCATCCCCGGCCGGGGCCAGGGCCGGAGCCGGGGCCCCAGTTGATCCCTAATGTCATTACCAACCAGCAATTTGGTTTTCGCAAAGGCTATTCAACTGAGATGGCCATAACAGATTTATCCGATACTCTGAAACATGATATTGATGAAGGGAACTACACTGTTGCATGTTCTTAGGCTTATCAAGGTCCTTTGATGCTGTCAATCATAAAATACTTCTGAAAAAGTTACAAACTTATGGCATTATAGGCAACATACATGATCTTCTCGCTAATTACCTTTCAAATCGTTCCCAATTCACAGAATGTAATGGTGTTTGATCAGAGACTGCTTCAATTAAATGTGGTGTACCCCAGGGGTCAACCTTGGGTCCTTTGTTGTTTTCTTCGTACGTCAACGATTTATCAATCCGCACCATGTTTGATGTTAACCTATTTGCTGATGACACGGTACTCATCTTAAAAAGTAAATCTATTGATCAACTCCAAGAGCAAGCGAATGAGCAATTAAATGGTATTGACAAGCGGATGAAATGTAATCGATTATCAATAAATTATTCTAAAACTACCGGTGCGTTTTTCATAGCTTGTCCCAAACGCGAAAGAAAATATTTAAAAACATTTAGTCTTAAAATAGGGAAATATGATCTACTTCAAAAAGATAATGGAAAATATTTAGGAGCGATTACTGATAAAGATTTAAAGTGGAATATTCGTATTGAGTATGCCACAAAAAAACTTGCAAATGCAGCAAGGATTTTGTGTAAAATTAGACATAAAATGTCAGCAGAGAGACGATACTTAATCTATATTACAATTTTGCTTACCCGCACTTAAAATATGGGATAATAGCTTGGGTTAAAACCACAAAAGCTCTGCTTCGAAAACTAGAAGTTATGCAGAACAAAATTATCCGAATTATTAATTTTAAATGCTTAAGAGATCGGGTCAACATGAGTGAGCTTTGTAAAGCCGCTAGTATTTCACAACTAAATGATATATTTAAACTTGAAATGGGAAAATTCGCGCACTCCTTCTACCACCAAAATCTTAACCTATTCCTCATCAGCTAATACCCAATACAGTTACACTACACGATATTTGACCAACAAAAATTACTTCGTAGAAAGGGATGGGCAATCTAACCCACATGCGCTTACATTGGTGTTAAAATTTGGAGTAACATTCCGTCAGAAATGAAAAATATGTCAAGGTATGGCTTCAAAAAACAGTTCAAGAAGCAAATATTAAGTAATTATTAATTGTGCAGTCTCTTACAAGTTTTTGAAGTGTGTTGTTTCTTTTTTTAGGCTTTTTTGAGCTTTTTCGTTAAGTTGCTTTTTCGTTTTTTGCTTGTATTGTATGTTGCGCCTTTTAAAAACAAGACACAAATAATCTAACAATGGGCAACTCGACTTCTGATGACCGTAAAATGGTCTTTCGCTGTCCAGTTTGTTGCTGCATAGCTGCATGAATCTAATGTGTTATGGGTTATTGCGATTGTACATACTGGTACAGTGGTACCTTACCACAGTGGAATTTGACAGGCACTGGTGTATTACCGTTAGGGATGTGCCGGATAGCAAATTTGCGGGATAGCCGTATACCGGATATCCGGCAAATCTAACTGACCGGATATCCGGTATCCGGCCGGATACGGTGCGTCACTATCCGGCCGGATACCGGATAGTAGCACTAAGCCAAAGTCAATATTTTGATGGTTTTTGTCCACGCTATTGTCTGGCTCGACCAGCGAGTCATGAAACTATTGCACGAGTTCATGTGACGCACAGGAAACTTCCCAAAGCGTTGCGTCATTAAAAATCGATTTCATTTTTCTATCTAAGTTGGCCAAATGGGCAACGTGGTCGAGCGGCAGGAGCTCAGTTGATATAATGACCATCTTACTGATCGCTTTTGATGCAACTCCGATCCACGACATTACGCTTGTGTACTGTGTAGCAACACGTTTTCAACGCTAGGCTTTGTTTTTTGGGTACGAAGAATTACGTTAAAAGTGTGGACTTGGTCGAAAGAGTGTGCCGAAAATCGGACGCCAACTACGTCGGCCGACGTAGGCGTCTATTCCGCCGGAGCAGGAGCAGTGCTTCCTCGGGTCTACAGTAATACCGAAAGAGGAAAATACCAAAACAAATGTCTGGCCTCCGGGGGGTTTTCATTATTATGTTAAAAGTTGACTTCATGTACATTGCAGCGACATAAAACAGCTCTAAAATGCAGCAGCGCAAAACGTTAGCATTGTTTTGACGAAATTTTGCGCTCATGCTACGCATCTACAACGTCGAGCCCGGTTAGTACTTGGATGGGTGACCGCCTGGGAATACCGGGTGTTGTAGGCTTTTTAATTTAACAGCTCAGATGGCCGAGTGGTATGGAGCGTCTGTCTCTTGAGCTCTAGACTCGGGTTTGATTCCGAGTCGGGTTAAACCAATGACTTTAAAATTGGTATTCACAGCTTCCCTGCTTCACGTTCAGCATTGAAGGGACAGTGTGGAGAACAAGCCGGCAAGTTTACTTGTTGGGCCGTTGAGAAAGGATCTTAGCGGGATTCCCCCATCTTGGTGTGGTAGACAGATGGCCGGCAACGCCTAAGCCATCTCGTATAGCGCATTGATCGCTTTCTCGTGATAGGAGGATAAATATGCAACTAAATAATAATAATCTATGAAGCGAGAAGAAAACTCTATCTAGCGCGTGCCCTGCGTCAGCCGCGTGATTTTACGCATTATGTTGATTTTTGCGGTTTTGCGCTTGTGAGCAATTTGCGATACCCATTGAAAAACGAACTTCAAAAAGATCTAACCTTCCTTACACTGGCGGTATTACGCCGATGCATGTAACGAGTGGCGGAGCCCATCTCTGCGCCTGTGCGACACAATTTCGAATCCCGAAAAAAAACAACGTCGCTGCAGTGGTGAGCCTCCCACACCGATAGTGATGTCTTTAACCACTACGCTAAAGCGGTCGGTAAATGTCAAGTTTAAATTTGAATTTTCACATGTTTGCGCTATCATTAAAGCTACTAAAAACGCAAGATTTGTAGTTTTATAAATACGATATTAGCATCCAATAAAATTATTGCAAAAAATTGATCCTGCGGTAAATCTGCAATGATGGGTAAATTACATCAAACTTTAACACAAACAGCCGATTGCTGAACTAAGGACGCTGAATTAGCCTAAAGATTTTAACTTACGTAACGTCACAAAACCGCACATTTACAAGCAGAAACACATCCATTACAATGCTACCGGTATCTTGAAACGTCGTTTTTTAAACGTAGAAAACGAAAGTTTCTGAAAAATTCTTTTCCCCTACTGTTTGCCTTCGAAAAAAAATTGTCATCAACGTCGGCCCCTCATTGCACTTTTTTCATTTTGAACAAAAGACGAGCAAGCAAGTTATAGGACAGAAGACAGAATTTTGAACGTAAATTATTAGCATGGTCTTTACGGATGAGACAACGGTAGTGGTCATCGAACTTGCACCGTCTGGGTTTGAAACCGATTGATTACTGCCTTATTGCTACACCAAACCGGCGCTTGGTCTATCGGTTAAGAGCGTCCGCTTGGTAGGGGGGAGACTGGGTTTATTTCCAGTCGGGTCACACCAAAGACTTTCAAAATAGTATTTGCAGCTTTCGCGCCAGACGCTCGGCACAAGCGGAAATGCGAAGGGTTTTTTGTATGTGTTGTTCGTCATGTACGTCCCTTAACAGCGTTCAATCATTCGTGATTGATGATTGTAATGGGCCGCCATTTGAGAATAGCTTAAACAATGTGTACTTGCACCCGCTGTCCCGTACCTTTACCTTTATTGCTACACCATAGAAGTGGCTTTCCTCATGAAAACACTCACAGCGCCAAACGAAAAAAAACTTTTTAACTAAATTCCAAACCACTTGGTATAAAAAACTACTAACGTAGTCTAAGGTTTGGGCTCGGTTCTACTTTTTGTAAAGAGTCTAAACAAAATTAAAGTTTTCAAACTTGCACTAAATGTTTTCACATACCTGTAGATCGAAAAGCTAAATTTTATCTTTACTGAGTCTACGCAATTTCCCTGAACTTTAAAAAATATCCAGTAACCGGCCCGATAGAGAAGCACTATCCGGCCTGATACCGGATACCTCAAAAAGCGCCCGATTGTGCCGAACATCCCTAATTACCGCTTTGTATGCTTTCGACCAATAAGTACTTGTAGTAGATGATATATTTCAAACTTGCAGTGATTCTGAATCTCTTCCCTTCCTCGCAGTTAAATCAGTCAGCCCATAAGCTAGAGATTGATGTAATCAACTTCTATTTTTGTCTCAGATATATTTGTAAGTGGTGCTCGTGTGCTTAATTGTTTCGTTAAAAAATTATTTGGCCTACTTTTTACGGCAATTTGCTATTTTTTCAGTGGTTTTAGGCTATAAAACACCAATAATATCTGGTAACATTGTGCGACAGCGTTGTTTCGGGCTATAACTCTCATTAACAGCACTCAGGTAAAACATGCATTCGTTGTTCAGAATGCTCAAAGGTGTGTTTACACAGAATACCATGAAATGTTTCGTACGTACAGTGACGTAGACTACGAAACAGTTAGAGGTTATGACGTAAAGCAACGTCACTTTGCGTGGCATTCTAGAAAGCAATCGTAAGGTGCTTCGCAAAACAACTTGTTTGGTTTTGCGAATTGTTTGGTTTCGAATTCAATCTGCAAAAGATATTTTCGTCAATAGCTTGTGATCATGGGTGCAAATCCAGGTGGGATGGGGGGGGATACATCTCCCCTAACAATTCGGAAGCATCTCCCCCTATATTTTCATGGAAGTGGAAAATTCCCCATAGCAAGCCTACCCAACCAAGACGCAGGCTGAGTGCTAATTATGCGGATAGTGTAGCGCAATATCAGTTCTTTCGACAGCATTTTTCGTTAACACGGCGATAATTACCGATGAATAGGCTATACTGCCCTTTGTTATGTCAGAAAATTAATTTTTATTCGTTCATTGTGGTGACAATTTTGTGATTGAAAAGTTTAGAGAAAGTGTGTGAATTACGGTAATATGCAGCAGAAGCATAGGCGCACGCAGGGGGGCAGGGCGCCATGCTCCCCCCTCTTTGGCACTATAATAACGTGCTAAAACTTAACTTTGAGTCTATCTCAAACTAATTATAGTTGCAGCCTCCTTTCACTTATTTTAGACAAGCTTCTGCTCTTAGATATAAGCTGCGAAAATATTTTTGCGTTGTACGTAATGACGGTACTCACTGCCTGCCCTTTTTCGATAAAAAAAGGTGCTAAAATGAGTGTTTTTTTACGTGAAAATCGTAAAAGTTCGTTGGATTGATGGCTGTGCCCCCAGACCCAATAGCCTCCGGCGGCTGGGGGTTTCACCCCCCGACCCCCGGTTTATCATACGCTCTTGGCTCAACTCTTTGCTCTTTCGACTGTTTCGTACGATAAAAGATGGTTGATCACGATTCTTTCACTTCTGCGTTTTTGTTTTTTTTTATTTCTCGTTTTCTCTTTTACAATGCTTCGTTTTTTCTTTTTGTCAAGATGTTCCGTTTTCGTCATAGTTTGATCTGGTCAGTCTAACTTAGAGTTTTGTTCCAACATTCGTTAAACAAAAAAGCAAGAAATAAAACTGCTTCTACCAATTGAGTTAATCCCCCCAAAAAGACATAGTTAAAGTATCATGCGAAAAAAAAACAACAAAATTTCTTAACGAAAGAATGACAGATGACGTTAGCTATACGCTTGTCCTTGAGTAAAACGATGATAATTTGCAGTAGACAACACCTGGTACGTATAAAATCATGTTAAAGCAATCACCAACTTACTTTGCAGACTTCCATATTATACTCTAACAGTCTAACACGTAACACTGCTTAATTTTTATTAGGCTTCCATGCTTGTAAGAGGGTTGCTGAAGATATCGCTGTCAGTGCGCGCTGTGCAGCCACCGCTACGATGTTTTTTCGCAACAACGTTGCTATGGGGCGCCGTTGTGAAAAAAACGATTTAGCATATTTAGCACATTTCTAAATCGTTTTTTTCACAACGGCGCCCCATACGTTACCCAGGCGCTTAGCCGCGGAGATGGGCCCCGCCATTTGTTACACGCTTCGGCGTAATATCGCGAGTATAATGAAGATTTGATTTAATTTTTTATAAATAATCTTCCACAGTGAATCGGTTTTGGGCGCTAAGATGGATATGAAGTTTTTTTTTTGTGTGTGACTCGACCGAGAATCGAATCAAATCTTCCGACTGCAAAGCGAACGCTCGAAGTTATTCACTGTGATGTCACAAAAAACGCGTGCGATTAAAAACAATGCATGTCTTCACGTAACAATTCATCTAGCAGTTGAAACTTGAAACCAATGTTTAAAGAACAGACAGGTTTTGATTGCAGAAAACCAAGTGAAACAGATGAAGGCAATTCTACTGTAAATAACCCAATAACCAAAATTTTGAAAAGGCATCAATAGCGTGACTTAGCTCTCAGCGTCGTAGGTTTAGTGGGAGAATGCAGTGAAGAAAGAATTAAAATTGGCAAGGCTAGATTATTTGAGAGGTTAGCAAATTAGATGCAATCGAAATCTATTTTGATGAATAAATTTTTACCAACTCAACCAATTGATAGCAGTTTACATTGTCATTTTATGCCAGAACCACAGTCGGACATGGGTCAAAGTGCCGGAGCTCGCTATTTCGCTTGCTGGACAATCGTAAAGCAATGATTTCTGCTAGCTGAAAAATATCTAACAACAAACTAACAAACTATACAATTGCAGGGTAGATAAAGTTGAGTTTGATTACTTGTATGTAGACAATACCAGGAGCTATACCCCGGGGGGTCACCCGGTCGGTTGGTGCAAATGCCTCAATGCCCCCCCGAAGATCAGGGATACAGAAAGCATAGAGCCACTCAAAAAATGAGCCCCAATGCCCCCGAAGTGTTAACATGGCCCTGGACTCGGTCGAAAAATGAGCCCCAAGCAGGGCCGGCGCCAAGAGAGGCCTGGACCCCCAATCGACATGCTTGGCCCCACCCTCCAATCAACAAGCTTACTCTTTTGAAAACAGTGGATCTTGTGCTTAATTTCAAACTTTCCCCCCCCTGATAAACACTTGCCCCCCTAAGTCGACTGACTGCTCTGGCTCCGGCTCTGCCCCGAAGTGTTAACATGGTCCTAGACTCGGTCGAAAAATGAGCCCCAATGCCCCCGAAGTGTTAACACCGCCCTGGACTCGGTCGAGAAATAATCCCCATTAACCCGAAGTGTTAACACAGCCCTGGATTCGGTCGAACAATGAGCCCCAATGACCCCGATGTGTTAACACGGCCCTGGACTAGGTGCTTTCGGCGCTGAGAGGTCAGAAGCAGAAAAATGTAATGTTTCACTTCGGTTCAGAACAAAGCAAGTAGGAATGGGGGGGAAGATAAGTAATTTGTCGTGCGCTGGTTGCAGACGCAAGCAAGCTCGATACGGCGTGCACGGTCATCACGCTTCATCTGTGCGGCCTTGCTACCACGATTCGTATTATGATGCAATAGGAGGGAGAATTGTTGCGTCACAAAGGAGGAGACTCGGTTCAACAAGAACCAATCGACAAGCTTCGCTGAATTTGCTGAGTTTGACCCAAGCAGAAGGTAATTTTTTTGAAAACGGTCTTAAAATAATGAAGATTCTTGTTTGAAACGAGTTCAGTGTCTTCAGCGCCGATGAACTCGACTACTCATGTGTTCTGGTATCACAACTTACTCACATCATAATGCAAATGCTGTCACACAATCGTACAGGATCCTGTCGCGAAATGACGTGATATTTATTTGATTCGACTGAAAAAATTTGCTCTTTGTGTCAACAGTTCAACCACCAAATCGTAGAAATCTGCACCATTTTGACGAAGCGCTACCTGCCGGTTGTTACGTTGAGAAACTTCGTGCCACTGGAGAGCGGTGTTGTTCAGCAGATAAAATGATTTTTAAGGTGAATGAAAAACTTTCCCCAATTATCCCTCCTAATGTCAAAGACGAGAATAAAGTGGTCGATAAATCTAGCTTTTTTTCAGCAGTGCCGTGTTTATCTGGACTACATTAGCTCAGACGGTTGAGTCGATAGAGCGTCCGCCTCTGAGCTGTAGATTGGAGTTTGATTCCGAGTCAGGTCAAAGCCGAACCAACTGCCTTAAAATTGATATTCACAGCTTTCCTGCTTGACGCTCAGCGTTAAAGAAACAGAGAGGAAAACAAGCCGTCAAGTTTACTTGTTGTGTCGTTGGGAAATGCACTCAACGGGATTCTTCCATCTTGGGGTGGTAGACATATAACCGGCAACTCCTAAGCGAGCTTGTCATAGCGAGTTGATCGCTTTCTCTTGATACTGCAGGTCTGTAGGAGGATAAATATGTGACTAAATACAAAAAAAACATGTGAAACGATGAAAGAGGCAAACATTTTTTTTGTCAGAAGTTATGGTACGCCCCTACCAATGACATGATTTTTAATCAAGCTTCGTGATTTCGAAACCACGTTAAGATATTTGTCTGACTCTATCTCTCCTAATGTTGTCAAAACGTCCGCAGTGTTTACGCGTTCCTACAAAAAAAAAAGACAAGCAACAGCAAAATTGCTGTGAGTCAATTTTCTTTTGTTGGAAACCTGCCCGACGGCGCTAGGTAAAGGTATCGCTAACGAAGCGGGAGGCTCTGGTTCATTTCCCGTCCTGGTCGAATTGGACACAGTGTCGCCAACAGCTCGCCATTGCTGCGAGGTTTTTTCGGAGCTGTGTTGTCCAGGTACTAAGCCGCAGAGATGGATCCCGCCACCCGTTTCTTGCTTCAGCGTAATACTGCGAGTAAAATGAAGATTTGATTTTTAAACCAATGAACATTTTTGATATTTCAGGATGGAGATGGCAGATTTGAAGATGGTACCTGTCCGGATATGTCTACCATTTCCATGGTCGCTGGATCGATCCCCGGTCCAAGCATCAGATCATCACTAGCTCAACTCCCCCCCACTTCGGTGTGCACTCCCCGTGACGCGCGATCTACCGATAACGTTCTGTGTGGTTCGCGCGTATTTCCTTCTGACATCACAGACACAACCTTGGTGGTTCCCCCCAACTCGGTCAACAGCCAGTTTCTATCAGGTAATTATGACACAATAATGATGAAAGCGAATAGGCTACACGAAGTGTTGCTATTGTAGCAACGCTCACTCGCTTCAGCTACATTGGTTGGTACCACAAACTTAAAATCTAGCAACAATCAATACTTTATATACCAATATTGGAACCCCGTCAAATCTAATGCCCGGGCGTTAGAAGCGCTTCGCTTACGAACGATCGTTCTTTTGACGTTTGGCTACATTTATCTTATTAATTGAAAAACCCTTTTTCGTCCACTAAGCGTTAGTGTACACCTTACTCATGTCGTGCTTGCACTGCGTCGCAAACAGTTATTATAATTTCTATCGAGAAAACCCCTACATATCTGAAAATTATGATGCATGGAATGTTTTGGAAGCTGCGTGTTTATTCTCCTATCACGAGAAAGCGATATAATGAGCTCGCTTAGGAATTGCCGGCCATTTGGCCACCACTCTAAGATGGGAGAATCCCACCAAGTGCCTTTCCCAACGGCACAAGTAAACTTATCGGCTTATTCTCCACACTGCCCCTTCAATGCTGAACGTCAAGCAGGGAAGCTGTGCATACCAATTTTAAAGTCAATGATTTGACCCCACTAGGAATCAAACCCGAGTCTGCATCTCCAGAGCAGACGCTGCTGCCTCTCGGCCATCTGAGCTGTTGCTTGTGTTGACAGGGGTAAGCCCCTTCAGTAGCGATGATGAACAAAGTTTTGATTCTGTGTTCGATTCCTCTCAAGATATTCTACGTTTCTATCACCACGGGTATTTCCCTCCCTCCACCTTTCTCATCAACAACAACAATGCCATCTTGCGGAATCAATACAGAGAATTTGAAACTGAAAAGTACCAAGTTGTGACGTAGATATGAATCCCCATGATCCCGTCAAGATATAAGTAATTGTTGATGGTTGCTCAGCCACCTCTGTCGTCGCGTTTATTTACCGTGTTATGGAATGAAAAATACTGACGGAAGTGGGTCCGGTTTTGAAAATGACCCCACTGCCTTGTTATTGCGTATAGGGGTTGCCCCTTCGCAAACCAAAAATTAAAAAAGTGAATCTTTGTTCAAGAATATCTGTCAGGCCTACCAACCCGCGACACACCCAAGAGGGAGTAGAACCGATAACTTGCTATTGCACTGCTTTAAAACCTCGTTGCATCTGTAGGGGCGCCAAATAAGAGGGGTCACCAAATAAAACGGCGCGCAATCTGACTCTGATTGATCTCAAAGCTTCATTTATTCAGATGAAGGCAGCACGACACAGCAACATTGTTATACAGAACTCAGTGTGTATTCCGAATGCATGAATAAAAAAAACAAGAGGTCTATATTTATAGAAATACCGTTTTCAGCCTGTTCGTGGGAACAGGAGTATAGTATAATTTAATAATAACAATTTAAGCAATATAATAATAAATAATATTTTAAGCGAATAATTATAATTTAGGCAATATCCGTTCTCAATAATCCGTATTATGCAATATCCGTATTATGTAATCCTTTTGCTAACGTAGTCTACATTGATATCACTACACATCTCTACGCCATCCTCTCTCTGACTTTGTGGGCCAACGTCGAAATTACTGTCGGTAGTTTCTCAATTAGCTCTTCCGACTTCCAGTGCAGCGCAGGGTTTCTATTTCAGTTTTGATTAACTCGTTTTTCATGTTTACAGCGGAAAAAAACCCGGTCAGCTGGAAGGGAGCGATGGTCCGGGGCTGGACAGCGACTTTGGGGCAAGTGCGGGCGTGGAAATGAAGATTGTTTCTTCTGACAACAACACGGTGGGGGAGCGAACCCCCACTTTGGAAGCAAGTGAATGGAAAGTCTGGCGCCCTCTTGGGGGAGGAAAAAAAATGAAAAACTCGGCGAGGAAGTTAAGTAACGACCCCCCTAACTCCAATAACAGGTATTTCGCTGCAAGCTTAGAAGTTGCGGTAATCAAGTGCAGCTGGTTTAACAAGCTAAACAGACACTGCCTGTATTTTACATACACTTCAATGCAAAAAAGGTAAACATTGCATGCAACATCCAGGGCTTGTGTCAATCATCGCGATAACTTTTACCGAAACTAGAAACCTTTTTTCAGGACCGGCGCCAAGGAAGGGGGGCAGGGGGGCTTGGCCCCCCCAATTGACATGCTTGCCCCCCCGTTAACAAGCTTTTTCTTTTGAAGACAGCGGTTTTTGTGCTTAACTTCAAACTTTGGGCTCCCTCAGTCGACTGCTCTGGCACCGGCTCTGCCTCTTTTCCTTTTTGCTGCAGATTAATTCAATTTTTTGTATGTTTTAGCGAAATTCCGGGCGCCTCGCGTACCGGTTGCACCTGAACCGTCGTGATCAAATCACGGATCAAAATATTCTAGCTTAATCATCTTGAGCAAAAATCCTCAATTTCGTTGCTTGTTTACATAAAATTAGCCAAAATTCGTTCGAAGTTTCGTTTTTGGCTTTTTCTTTGTTTACGTCAGCGACGAGCGAGACGGCGAGTCATATTCCGCATAGTTGATCGCTGCAGGCAGATTCGCGTTGTAGCGAGTGCATCGAGTCGTCAAAACAAGTGAACTCATAATGAACTTAATGCTTTCCAGTTCGTCGTCACGTTTGTTTCAATCCCATCGGCCTCATCACGCCCCCCAATCCTGCCCCATTCTCGGTCCAGATACGTCATTGTTGCACGTCACAATGGAATGGGACCCATATGACCCCACGTATGCGAGAAATAACTGGATGGAATACGTCATACCAGGAGTTACATATCCACCGCTACCAAAGCTTGATGAGCAGCAGTATTGGTTGTAAGATGCTTCCTCTTTCGTTTTTGTGCGCTCTGTTGTTGTTCGGATATTTTGTTATTATTCCTGCTCGCAGTTGGAAGGAAGTCGTCAGAATACAATGAGCTCTGCTTGTCGCGTGTTTTCCCGTCACGCTTCAGCCCAGTGACCTCACAATCAAGTTTCTATACGACTATACTAGTGATCAGCGAATCGTGTAGTCGCGCGGTTCAAGTGTTTTTTTTGTAAGCATCGTCACCAAACAGTTACACTTCAATACGCAACAGTACGTTACTGAGAAGGAAGCAGTTTGCGCGTGCAGCAGGTGTATGTCAAACAGAAGTTTAATAAAGAACTCAAGTCAGAGACGCAAGACTCAACTACACCCCAGGATTTTTCACAGGGGGTGCCGCAGTAGCACAAACCTTATTTTTTGAGATAAATCGTAAATTTTTCACTAAGCTTGGAAAATATTCTGATAATGAATTTGAACATTCAAGAGATTGATTTAGTGTTGCAAAATCCAAAGGTCGAGAAAGAGGTTAAGCGCGAAAATCCCCAGTATCTTATTGCGTAAAACCCTCGTCTTCGAGAACCTCGCTGTTAACGGTTTTAAACAATTACGCAAAGCTTGTTTGATCTCTTGCTACAGGACTTCACCTACTTACTATAACTCAACAAACTCAAAAAATGAACTTCAAGTAACAGAAGTATTGCAGGGTTCGTATTAAAGTCTTATTGATCACAAAGTAGATCAGTTCATTCAGTTGGCGAATGCAATGATACCGAATTCGCTGTTGTACCAACAGGTTATTGACGGTGTGCTTTGTATGACTGAAAAAAAAAACGATTCTGCCTTGACTTGCGCTGGTATAAGCTCGCACAGATACAGTCCATTTTTAATCCGGTTTGAATTACAATAGCAGTTTGATCGTGTTTCAATGAGATAAAGCGATAAAGGCTTGAGCCGAATCTATCCAGTCTACCTAAAAAAACAATTCTCAAATTCTTAAAAAAGAACATTGGTAAAAGAACATTTATCAAATCCCTAAAAAAGTTTTGTTTTTAAATTCGACCTAAGTCTCTAAATAAATAACCAAATAATTATTGGAGTATTTAAACAAATAAAACAGCTAAAACAACTACGAAACAAAAAATTAAATTTACTCTAAAAATTTTATTTTATTTTTTTATCTGCAGCAAGTGTTTCTTTTTTTTTAATATGTTTGAAAAATTGAACAAAATTAGGCCTACCGGTATTTGCTTTTCTTATTTTGTGTTTTTTTTTTGTTTTCTTTTCTGTTTTGAAGTAGCCTAGTTACTGAAGTGAGAGGGTGCAGACTCGATGACCTCGTCAAGCTTTTTTGGAAGCTAGACATATGGTCTTTCGCACTCTCTCACTGGAAAAAATCGTATGCTTGAGAAAATGTTTCGTGTTCTGTGCCGGTTATTTTTTTTAGCCTACAGTACTTAATTTGTTGGAATAGTCTCGTGCATGCCTTTTTTTCGAACAAAAATAAATAAATAAATACCTACCTATACGGCTGAGAGAGTGATTCAAGTTTGTAAACCAACATTAAGAATTTTAATTATTGAATTGAACTTGAATCTAAGCCAACAAAGATTTGGGCTGAATGAAACGCGGTCTAAAAAATTTGATTCCATCGTGTTTTTGTACGATTAATTCATTTTCTCCAACAGCAAGCATTGTTTGTCGCTCGATTTTGCGCTTATATTTTTTACTTCGTGTTTTCATTAAGATTCATGTTTTTTGTTGCTCTTTCTTACGCTGCGTGTCGTGCGAAAAAGCGGTTTCGATTCCTGCAACACGGCTTCAGTTAAAATCACAATTCGTGTGAGGAAATAGGATCTTGTGAGTGTGACGTCAATCGAAATATAGCTGAAGGCTTATTTTAATCTCTTATAAATCGTGGCTTCGCTGTAGAACGCGCGCGCTACAGAGGCTTGCAATTAAGCGTGTCATCTGTCATGGAAGGAAAATGTGCAGCAAAATTTCACCGACGATAGAAATAAATGTGTTTAACTTGAGGTTTTGCAGTAATTAGCTAGCAGACAGTTATTGTATCTGCGCAAGCAAACACTTGGGAGTAATTTTAAAGGCTTCATTCTGCTGCGAATTAACTGTGATTGCAAGCAAAACGTGCTGGTAACAACGGCGTAGCGAGAAATTTTCAAAAGAAGGCGATTAGTGCAAAATCCATCCAAGCAGTCTCCTAACGGTATAGTTCAGTCACTTCAATTTTTTTTACTAAAATGCAAACTCAAAAGGGGGGAGGGCACAATGTTCCCTCCTAACTACGCACCTGCCTGGTAAGCTAGCCTCCAACCGAAACTACGCAGCAAAATACGCATGAGCAATTGCCTGTCGCTGAAAATCTATATCAGATTTTAGCGAAAAATTGCAAACCTTTCCATCCGATTCACTCCCGTATTTACCGTCCTACCATGAGAAAGCGATCAAAGCGCTGTAACGAGCTCGCTTTGGAGTTTCCGCTACCCTGCAACCTGTCTGCGACTCCAACATTGGGGAATCCCGCTAAGTGCCTTTCCAACGGCACAACAACTAAACTTGCCGGCTTGTTCTCCACACTCTGCCTTTAATGCTGAACGTCAAGCAGGGAATTAGGTTGTAAGTAAGTACAGTATAGTTTTAAGGCTGTCAGCCCGGTGACCGAGTGGTTAGGGAGATAAACTCTCAATCACAAGGTCCTGGGTTTAAAACTTGAGTCTACCTGATGAGCGGTCAAACCGCGAAACTAGTAGAATTGGTTTTTATAGCGATTACTTAGTAAGTCTTTCAGGCCTACCATTTATCTAGTTGTATTGCAGTTTTAATGTTATTGGTTTGACCCGACCCGCAATCAAACCCGTGTCTACAGCTTCAACAATAGACGCTCTTACCACTTAGCTATCTGAGTTGTTTCCCTATATTTTTGTTTTGGATTTGTTGCAAGAAAGTCTAAAAACACGGCCAGCCTTAAATCTCGAGTTAACTAGCGGATGTGACGTCACAATAGACCAGTCGAAAAACGATGGCACAGGAAATTGCGCAGTTTTCGTGGAGAATCGCATCTCACCCACGCCGATCAGCCTACCAGTAATATAGAACAGGCTAAGAACCAGTCAATGGTTTGAGACAAGAAACTTTGATCTCCAGATTACCTGATTGCGATATAGCTGTCCTGTTGGGTAGCTGTTTTGCTTCAACTTTAATCATAGCAAAGCTCTGTCAACATGTTCTCATCATCTTCAGTTCACATCTACACAAGTTCACATGTACAATGAATCACATCCCACAGCCTTATTGCTTGGTCTACAGCACCCATTGACCCGGTCCACATGGACAATCTTTGTGGAATTTAGGCCCACGGTTCTTGGTCTTAGCTTCTGCATCAAGGTCATTGATTATGATGTAGCCAGAAACTGGAACCAAGGATCGCGGGCCTATTGTGACGTAGAGTTTGGCAGGATCGCCAACTACGTTGCAACTACAGGCCTGTATATCATAATAAGCATGGCCACTGGGTGTCGCGACCGTGCTTACACCTTTTTTAACTCCTCTCCTACCTGCATGCCATAAAGTTAACCATTTTGTTGCCTCTTTTCTTGTATTTTTTTCATCTGATCGTGTTTTTTAACATGTTGATGGTGCAGAAATTAAAGACACTACTATTGCCATCAGTGTTTCTTTTTAAGGTTTGGTCAGAGGAACCATAAAGCGATTTATATTGAGAAATGCATAGATGGGAACAAACCGCTAATCCGTTATTCCGCTAATTAGCGAAGCAAATTTTTTCACTAGCGTATTAGCTGTTCAGCTAACGTTCGAAAATGTTAGCGGACTGGTTATCGAAGCTAAATTTTTCAGCCAATCCGCTAGAATGAGAATAGTTGCTGCCGCGGTTTTAATATAGAAAACCTTTAAGTTGCCATATTTTCCCTTTTTTTGTGCCAGAGAAATATCTACCGGTAGCCTACTATTCTAGCTAAGCGCTTAGATCAAACAATAATAACTCCGTCAATGACATCATAATGCTGAGCTTGCACAATCACTGTTTCGACATGTAGGAGCCAAGAGGTTATAGACCGGCAGCTGAGAGGGGTTATCATACCTTTTCTAGGTACCAATAACTAAGTATATTGCGACCTACTACGTCAAAAACCATCGGCGAAAAGTGATTTCTGCCGGGTCAGGTTGAATGCGTTTGGCCGTAATGCCCCCCTCCCCCCTCAAAAAAACGCTAGCGTACCTTTTCTGGGTACCACATGAAACCTAGTGTAATTGAAAGCTTACATCGACCAGATCACATTGAAAGCTTACATCGAAATGGTATGTGACAGAAATTTTTAGGCTGCTTTACCCCGATAGAAGCCTCTAAAGTTCGAGTGATGACGTCGCAAAGGCATGCTAGCGCACCTTTTCTAACTAGAAACGCAATGTCCTTCCTGGCCTACTGGACGGGAAGTCATGACGACTTCCTCTTGACGACTTCCCGTCCAGTAGGCTAGGAAGAACATTGCTTTTTTAGTTATTGATCTTCACCCTGGCCACGTAAAAGATTTGACTAGCGTGGTGACGTAGACACAGGAGTGGCTACGTACCACAAAGATTAAATTCTTTAAGATATATTTATCCGAAGGGATCTGTGATCCTGGCAAGATCATTCGTTCCGGAAGATGAATGTATCTTACCTGAGGGTGGCTAATGAGGGCTGATAGCCCGAAACAGCGAGGTATCGCTCCACGGTATCTTTTCTAAGTACCACATGAATTTTGGTGCGAACGAAAGCTTACATTGCACTGATTACAAATGGTATTTGGGCCCCCATTATCACGGCCAAACGCATCCAATTTTTTCGCTTTTCGCCGATGGTTTTTGACGTAGTAGGTCGCAATATACTCGGTTATTGGTACCTAGAAAAGGTATACCAACCCCTCTCAGCTGCCGGTCTAACAACCTTGCATTTCGCAAACGCGCAATAGTCAGACATGGTCAGATTGATCAGACCGACGCTTATTTTAGTAGGCCTACTGTGCTTATTTCCCTGCTCTATTCATTTCGGCAATGTGCTTATTTCAGTACTGTGCTAATTTCACTGCCGAGTTAATTTCAATGCTGTAAGTTCTTTCAGCGTGCACCCAAAATCTTCACAATATACCGTGCTATTAAATTAACTTTTGGAAATTGCGTTGATGCGATATTGTTTAGATTTGGCTCATCAACTGAAAAACGTGATATTAAAATGATTACTACAAGTAACAAAGTTGATTTCTTGCTGTTTTTGTCTCAAATTATAATCTTATAATTAACTAGCGGATTAGCGGACTAGCGTTAGCTTCCGCTAACGAAAAATTTGTGTGAGAGAATTAGCGTTAGCGAAGCTAATCTTCTTGATTGTTATCAGGTACTAGCTGTTAGCGGAGCTAATTTTTGAGTTAGCTGCGCCCACCTATGGTAAAATGTAAAACACAGCTTTCCACACTATTGTAGAAGCAGATTTTGGAGACCTCAGGGTAAATTTGAGAAACCATTTCGGTTCCTCAAAACGTCTTAAAAAAACACTGAGCACTACAATAAGTTTCACTCTTCTTGCAGTACCTGTTGTGAGTAACCTGGTGGGACGATTGCGACGAAACACTGTGAACCCGCATTTGTAGCTTGCGTAGATTCCGCGCGCGAGTGATGGTCGAATTAATATGCAACTAATCGATCGATTGCTGCATCACAATCAGGTTACAACCACTTAGAATGAGAAACAGTCGCGCGATCTATGTCATCATTTTGTTTTTGTGTTTCAGAATAATTTTTGTTTAATTTTTTGAAATTTTCAAAGAATGGGAAGCGAAGTTTCGAAAGAAGTTGAAGGTAAGTCGATTGTGACGTATGAATGGTAATGGCGCATAGGCTCGAGATGGCGCGCTAGCATGCCGAGCCACTCGGTGTCGCAGTAAGTCATGCACGGCGTGGCATTTTGTTTTTTAGAGCCATTTTATTTGCCGGCTTGCCGTAGTGAATTAATTCTTATTTTTTGCTTCTATTTTTTGATTTGTTTAAAATATGTGGCGCAATCAATGTATTGATCGTTGCTAAGGGAGTCCTGCCGGAGCCCCCCCACCTGCTGGAGCCCCCCGCTTTACTTGGAAGTTTGTCCTTCACTTCGAAGAAAAACAATCAAGCTTGAGCCAGGGGCGTAAGGAGCAAAACATTAGGGGACAAGTTACAATTGGGTAAACGCTGCAAAGATCTTATAAAAATGTTGTAATCATACTTCACATCAAACTTCCTCAAAAGGGGGGAACACTGAACAGCCATCCTCCCCCTTTTGACTACACCACCGGCGTGAGCTACACAGTCCCCCCTCTAGACTACACCACCGGCGTGAGCTACTTCCTGTACTCAATGCCAGCGCTAAGCCAACTAAGGCCCCCCCCCGGAAACTTCGCGTGGGGCCCCCTTTAAAGTGTCTTGACACAGAATACGATGAAATTTTTCGTACGTACAGTGACGTAGGCTTCGAAACAGTTGGAGGTTATGACGTAAGGCTACGTCACTTTGCGCGGCAGTCTAGAATACAATCGTAAGGTGCTTCGGAAAACAACCGGTAGGAAGCAAAATTATTTGGGTTCAAATTGTGTAGAAGATATTTTTGTCAACTGATTACGTCAAGAATCTCATAAAATTTCGTACGACAACAAATCGGACTAAAATCGCATTTAGTGTAAACAGACCTTTATCCGCAATCAAAATAAAAGGTAAAAGTGGTTTTACATAGAATGCGCTTTTCATCCGATTGTGCATTTCATGCATATTCGAGCGATTTTTGATCAACAAACCTGACGGATATGTCTTTACACAAAATGCGATTGCGTCCGATTTTGCATCTAGGTACCCTAGTTTATAATCTACTCACGTACTTTGATACATTTTCGTACTTAATTCACTTTATTCTGTGTAAAGCCTCCTTAAAGCAATTACTGGTCGATAAAGAAACTGAGTCTTCTTAATGCACACAAATTTCTATGCAATTGATTCATAACAGCAATCCACAAAACAAAGAAACGATCAATTAAATTTAACACACGTTTCCAAATGTTTTCGGACAAGCCTTTTCCACAGCAAACACATCGATTATGCGGTCAAGATCTAAATCTCGTACACAAGAGTTTTTCTATTGAGATTGTTGCTAAAGATGCTAGTCTCGCGTCCATCATAATAGTAGATCGATGAAATGTTAGTATGTTACTAAGCTGTATAGCGGCAGCTCTACAACTCATAAAAACGTATTTAAGTTGGCTTCTAAAACTAGCTGACCGTCTGACCTATAACCAAGGATTTAATCGATCTGGAACCCAAAATAAGAACGACGACTGGAAAAACAATTAAACTGCCTGAGTATTATTGAGCAGAGCTGGAACGAGGACCGAACCTACCGAGACGAGACGAGACATCATAGCTTCGAGAACGAGACGAGACATCATAGCTTCGAGAACGAGACGAGACTTTAAAGTTACGAGACTCGAGACGAGACACGACACTTCATGAGCCAAAAATTAGAAAATATAAAAACCATAGTAATACTCTGGAGTATGGGCTCTACCAAGCCAAGTTATTGAAATAACTTTATAGCAAAATGACATTAGCAAACACAAATGAAGCAATGAAGCCGTCGCGGTTATGAACTGATGTAGCCTATTATAAATGTGCTGTTGGTCATATCCTTTTAACGATTACAATTAATGATTTAACGAGTTCACCATAATAACAACGAAACAGCTTATTATCACAGAAGATTTAAGTCCTTGTAGCTTGCAAGGCAAGCAATACCTCTCGCAGACGATTACACGGCCCAATATTCGTTTTTAATCTAACGCAAAAGATGTCAAGAAACCTTTAAACAAAAGATGTCAAGATGTCAAGAAACCTTTAAAAGATGTCAAGAAACCGCAAAAGATGTCAAGAAACCTTTAAAAGTCATTGAAAGGCTATGTTGGTCTAGACCAGGGATGTCGGCATTGCAGCCCACTATCCTCTGTTCAAACAATTTTTTAGCAAGTTTATCAAGTATTGAGCACGAGAGTGCTCATGAAATTTAATCAAAATACTTTATATTTGATAAATGATAAATTAATTAATATAAACATTTTAAAGTCATTGTGACACAATGCATTTTTGAAAATCTATCTGGTTCATAACTTTCTCATAAAAAGAGCTAGCTTAAATCTGGAAGCACTTCCCATGATGGTAACCAAATTTCCTGCAACTATAACCCCTGCACTTTTTTTGATTTGAAGCCTTTTTTGGGCCTGGACTACTTTGAATAATCTTTTGATGGCTGTTGTAAACCAGACGAGAATAGCATCTTTCATAGGGAACAAATTTGTAGATATCTTAATTTTATGACATATGACACGTTGCTTTCTTGAAAATTTTTTCATTTGACACACCGTGTGCCCATAAAAAATATATTAATTTTTTAGACGTGGCTAGCAGTCGTTATGTCTTTGAGTGAAGGCCATATTGTTAAAAGTTAATACTAAATTAACATTATTGGATTAATTATTACATTAATTAATTATTTTAATGGATTTTTAAATTTTCTTTGTTGTTAAAAAAGATGCATTTTCAGCAAAATGCGGCTCAGCACAAGGCCTGCCTATCAATGGTTAATTTTTTTTCTCAAAACTATAATATGAAATATTGGAATTCTGGTCGCTTTGCGGCCCAGTTAAATATTTAATTTTGCGATGGGTCCCTAATAAATTAAAAGGTTAGACATCCCTGGTCTAGAGTAGATTACCATCGAATACATGTGCTTAGTGGTTGAAATAGACCAGTTTTCATATATGCTGCTCACAAAAAGAAAGCAAAAGCCTGCAATTCTGCAGGCCTGAACAACAAAGCAAAATGGTCCAAACAAAATGTGACCAAATGTTTTTGCTAAGTGCGAAATCACGCACAATGTTTTACTTTGAATACATCGGGTAAGTACCATTGTTGCTTCCGTATCGAAGGCTTGAATGCTGTTTCAAATCCAAAATTTTTTCATGTCTCGATCGAGACATGACCATTTTCCGAGACTTTCAAGGTCCGAGACGAGACATTGGCATAGCGAGACCGAGACGGGACCGATGCACTCAAAAACGTGTCTCGAGACCGAGACACGTCTCGAGACATCCAGCTCTGTTATTGAGCTAAAGATACAACACCTTACATCTAACCTAGACAGCCTGAGGTGCAGCTAACGATGCCTCATGCCTATCTATACCTTGCTTCTTAGTGTTTGAAATAAGATTGTATTGCAAAAGCTTGGTTCATGAAGTACAAATAAGACAAAATAAGGACGCAAGCCAAAAATAAGGACATTATTTCTTAAAAATAATGACAATAGTATTTTCCACGATTATGGACAAATCTTGGAAATAAGGACGGTATGGAATCCTTGCGTATAACTGGTGCGTGAAGGACACTCATTTTTATTAAATTCCAATTCTTAAGAACACTCTCTGGTTCCATCGAGCAAGCGTTTACCGGACAACCGGCAAATGTTTAACCTAAAACCGCTTTAACTTGAACTACTACTACTAGCTGTTTTTTGTGCGCTATTAAGTCGCTAGTAATTGAAAGCGACACGTCACAATAATAAATCAAAATTAATGACAAACGGCCCACCACAGTGTGACATGACAACATGACATGGGAAAAAGCTGGAGAAATGTATTTAAGAAAATCATCAACCCATTTGGCAATAACCGGTACCTAAAAGAACAATTGAAGTTTAAAGTAGGCCTTATCTACAGTTCTAACATGTCAAAAATTTGAACCAGGGCTGGCGCCAAGGAGGGCCAGGGGGGTCTGCCCCCGATTGAGATGCTTGGCCCCCCAATCAACAAGCTTACTCTTTTGAAGACGGCAGCTTTTGTACTTAATTTTAAACTTTGCCCCCCTCCTGATAAACGCTTGGCCCTCTCAAGTCGACTGCTCTGCCGCCGGCTCTGATTTGAACTTTTAGCGATCCGCTTGTCGAACCAATTTTGATCCACTTTGCTTGCGGAGTCGCACACCCCTGATGCTTTTAAGCGAGAGCACATCCCTAAACCTACAATCTTCTAAACTAAACACCTACCATTAAAGATGTCACAAGAAAATTCAACAGGAAACTTGGAAACAAAGGCAACTCCTAAGCAAACCTGGATTCGTCCTACGCATAGCGCCTCCGCCGCTTTCTCGCGATAGGAGGTTGAAGATGAAAAATCAAAAAAATCAATGTACGACCTCATTCGCAGCAAGGCGCATGAAATAGGGAATTAATATTGTTGCTATAACGTATATTTCATAAAATGTGTATTTTTGACAGAAGAAAACTATGCTTTTGTTCATTCAACAGATTAAACAATCGTTTCCATACAAGCGATTTTGCCTACAGTAGCCTACATTTCAAACAAGAGCGGCGCAATTGGACTCCAACATTCTTTAACTCCCTCCCCCGTCAGCACCTTTTTACACACACGCACACACACAAATTAATGTTGCGTCGTAACACGACGTATTAAAATCGTTTCCAAGTAAAAGAAACGCCGTGGTGTTCAGGGCGGGGTCCCTGACCAGACCTGGGCCTCCCTGACCGGGGGGTTCGGGGGGCGACCGGTTCCGCCGGCCCTGTCTGTACTAGAAACATTCAACAATTCCGACATACTTTCACTGATAAATATTTATCTTACCACGCTGTAGTGGCAATGCCGCATGTTCGTTTCAACTCATTCGAATTATCTAATTATTTGCCGCAAATATTCTCACTGTAAATACATCCAAGCCTTAAAGCTATCTAGGCATTAAGGTAAAATTACTAATCTTTCGGTACGGGTTCGATTCACGGCTGGAGCCGATCGCATTTGACATATATACCGGGTGGCTGCTGACTCGAAGAGCGCAAGCTCACTTCGCAGTCTCCTCCAATCACTGTTCAATTCCAGTTGAGCGCTTTAAAATCACTGAATTATTTACTTCATTTTTGTAATACGAATAGGAGACGGGTTGAACCAGTGTTACAGCACGTCACCTTAATGTTAATTTCACTTCGTTTAAAAAAAAAAAAATTGCCGCGATGGTCCCGCGTATCGAACACGTAGACAAGTATTATTTCCTTCATTTGTTCAGTGTTGCGCCTCTTTGATTGTTTCACAAACCCACGATTTAATTTGTCAAGCTACATCCTGGCTTTGCACGCTTACGGGCAGTGTTTTTGCAATAACTACGCATCTTTTTTCTTAATACGATAGCGCGAAGGCAACTGAGTTTTTGCAACGTGTGGTCAGATGAATTTTGGATGATCGCAAAGAGGAAGCTTTTCTTATGTTATTTAAGTTGCCAAATCCTCAGTTAATTTGTGTTCAGTTGACGCCGCTTTGCTGTTAATTTTTTATTTCTTCCGTCAATACATTATTTTGTACTGAAAAGCCTTCAAGACTGCTGACAGGAAGAGAGTCCAAATTTGTCAACTGAGCGAAGGGTCTAGAACTCCTCTAGACCGCCTGCATCAAAAACGAAGTTCATTTTTTAACAACCAGTTTATCAATGTTTGCACAACTATTAGCAACCGCATTGTCTCCCCCGGCCTCCACCGTCATTTTTGTTGGCACCGTCCCTGTAAAAAATCCATTCCGACGCGAAGTTAAGTCCTTGCATTTACAACTTGTTATCTTTGATGTTCACGTTAATGTTGCATGCAAGCGATCGTGCGAGCATCGCTGAACGTCGAATGTTCTGCAGCTTGGTAATTAATCGACGCAGCAATGCCTAGGTGAATAGACGCGCGAATAGACGCGACAGCTGCGGCCTGAGGCTATAAATATTTGAGTTGAGCTTGAGTTATTGCATGCAAGCGGCTCGAGTTTATGCAACGATCTGAATCAAGCAAGAAAGGAATGAGTTGAGACGAGCTGAAACGACAGAAAATAACCGGTTATCAAGCGATAATTCGAGTTTTAACGGTCTGTATTAGGGGCTTATGAAGTCAGCTTTTGTGCTGGTCATCCTGTAATCACATGATTCAAAAAAAAATTGAATAAAGCTCTGCTGGGAATCGTTATCTACGTTGAGTCATAAAAATAAGCACAGACGAAGAACAAGAATATTTTCACGACAAAATTTGAAATTGGCGGCAATATTGTCAAAAACTAGCGCTTCTAACCTGCACGCTGCAGCAAAGCATTCGTTGTGCAGTGGAGCTGAGTTCAATTCCAGGTCGAAGTGCGGTACAAGGGAAGTAATCTAGCTCAGTGCTTAGCTTCGTAGTTGGTGGAGAGAAAAAATTACGCGAACAGTTTGTACAAATATTTATTTAGTGTAAAGCGCCGGTGTACAATATCTTGCTTCAAACTTCAACATCTCGTTCTGATAGATTCGGGTTCGATTCCGAGTCGGTTCAAACAAAGCTGTTTAAAAAAATATTTTGTTGGATTCCAAAGGACGGGCATCGGATTTTTTTTTAGAAAGGGGACGCGCTGGGACGGGGAAGGTAAGAACAGCAGGTTGATGATTCAACAACGAAATTCGCGTTTTTACAATGTGATGTTTCACCTGATCAAACAAGAAGCAGCTCTCAAATCTTCAGTGTTTTGCTGCGAGAGACTGGGGGGTGCGCCTTCTTGATGGTAACGTTCCTGGCATTGATAAGGCTGATACTAAACATAAACAGGATGGCTGGCTTGAATGCAGTGATGTAATGAATTTGACAGAACGTGCAAGAGGTCAGTTTTGTGCAAACTAGTCTAAAAAGTGAGCTTTCAAGTTGTCAGATTGTTTGTAACTTGTAACGTTCGAGGTGCAGATTATGAAGATAGAAGTTGAGTTGGTTTATTCTTGAGAAGTTTGGTTTGTTTATACTAAATGCGATTTAATCCAAATTGTGGTACGAAATTTGATCCGATTTTAGACGCAAGCTTGCAGACTGTTGCAGTTGACGGAAATACCTTTCAACCCAAACGATTTTTCATCCGTTGTTGTGCAAAGCGCGTTGCGATTGTTCCCTAGAATGTTGTACAAAGTGACGCACCCGTGCGTCATAATCGTAACTGCTTCGTGGCCTACGTACGTCACTTTCGTACATACATTGCACCGTATTTGGTGTAAACAAAAACATTGGAGAAAGATCTTCAAACGTCGAGATTCGTGGTTCTAAACCCTAGTAAGCCGCTGCTGTATGTTGCAGACCTGCTGTTAATTACGTCAGTAAACCGCGATTATGAGTTCGACTTTCTTCGGTAGGAACAGAGGTGAGTAGGCGAGTGTGACACGTCGCAATCACTGCTTTTCAAGTCACAAATGACGTTACTAGACTTTTGACTCTCGTGAATTGAGCCGTGACAGTGTTGCCATATAGAAATAAACAATGTAACAGAGATGTTGCATTAAATCAACACGTTCTTGCGTACTGCACTATTTCCATCTTCTACCACCGCTCTCGGTCATTCAGCCGTCAGCACCATTGTTGTATCGATTGAAATAGTCCTCTTGTTATTTGTTTTGTTTTGTGTAAGAATATGTAGTGATGCTGACGTAATCACTCCGCCCACTACGAAATTTTTAATAATTCCACCCCTGTTTGCTACCATAGCAGCATTCAAGTTCACGTGTTGTATGTTAATAACCGCGAAATTATTGTGACGTGATAATGTTTTTAGATGAGCGCAAGAAGGAGGAGGTATCGGAGTATTTGGATTCGAACCCGCGATTCCTTAACGACTACATCGACCGCAACCCCCATTTGCTCGATACTTATGTTACTGACAATGTAGATGAATTGACTGTGAGGGAATGGTTGAAGAAAGTTGCGGCCCCCGCCCCAGGTAAGGCCCGCCCAAGGTAAATCCCCCGGCCCCAGCTGGGTCATATACGAGCTGTTGTGTACATACTAGACACCATCCGGACTGCCTTGCGTTATTTTCTCATTTCTTTCGAGTTTCAGGGCAGCGTGGCGTAGTGGTTCGGAGCGACGTTTTTACGACGGCCATGATTCCAAGGTTGGTGGTTCAACTCCCACCCAAGCTTCGTTGTTGTTTCCTTGGATAAGATGATGTTTTGCGATAATTATCTCTGCTTGGGAGAATGTAACAAGCGACGAATTAAAGAAGTCAGAAGCAAAACTCCAGCGGAAAACTCGGAAACAAAGACAACTCCAAAGCGAGTCTGGATTGTCCCATGTATGGCGCCAACGTCGCTTTGTCGTGACAGGAGAATAAAAATGGAAAAACCAGAATCAAGTTTTTTGACTTTTAATTTTTTGACCCTGCTTCAGAATAACCGAGCTTCTCGTTTCAGCTGATGTCTTGCAATGTCTGCGCGTTGATTATTTGAAGAAGAAAAATGGAGAAAACCATCGCACCGACCGCTATGTCCACAACAGTCTGGTCGTTAGGAGGTCCGCCACTTTTGAACTGGACATCTACTTCAAGAACCGGGCGCTTGTGCGGGCCAGGGACAACATTGTACTTGAACTTGGTATAGGTGAGTTCGATTACCTGCTGGGTCTTGGTGAAAAAATTGCCCTTTAGTGGAATCACGGTAACCGACCGGCCGACGTAGTTGGTGGAGACATCGCCTTGGGGGCAGGTCTGGCGTTCAATTACTGGGCCGGTCAAAAAACACAGTGTCGCCAACGGCTCGCCATCGCTGTGACGTTTCTTCGAAGCTGTGTTGTCCAGGCGCTAAGTCGCGCAGATGGATCCCGCCACTTGTCACGCGCTTCGGCGTAATATCGCGAATATCGTGAAGATTCGATTTTTCTGAATCCTGTTGAAATGATTGTGCGGTCATAAAACCATAACGATTAGCTGAATTCTTGATTGATTGCAGTGAAAAAGGAACGAAATTGTCTAACACATACGTGCTAAAATCGTGAAGTTCGTCACCGCGTCCATTGTTATTGCATTGTTACGTTTGCAGGTGAGAAGCCGTCGGTATCGAACGGCACCATGTTCCGAATGCCAGTTGGCGACCTTCTCAAAGGTAGCGAATGGGGTTGCATGCTGACCGGCACTGATGATGCCGCGAAGAAGGTAACGGTCCAAGTCAACATCCCCCCCTCTGCGATTATCGGCCGTTACAAGCTCACTGTCGAAGTGACGTCACAACTTGCTGGAGGGCCGAAAGTTGATCGAAAAGCGAAGCCTGACGTTATCGTCCTCTTCAACCCATTTTCTCCAGGTGAAAATCACGTGACTTTGTAAAGATGGCCAAGAAAATCCTTGCTATTTCACCCCTTCCTCCCCCAAAAAAACTCTCCGATCTTCTCTAAGTATTCACTTGTCTTTTTTGTTTCGGTTTTTACATTAGTATTTTCTCTGCTGTTTTTTCTTTCTTTCTTTCTCGATTATTTTCCCCTCGACGCAGCAAGGTTTTTCTCCTCAGTAACCAAGTATTTTGTGTTTCTCAAAATTTGCTAAAAGCTTAATCAAGTACTGTACCTGCGCTAGTTACTGGTGACGTAACGACGATAATTGTAGAGAGGTTCCACACCCGATACGATGATTGTAGGTTATTAACAAAACATAAATGGAAACTGGAACACATATTAGAGATCGAGCTGCACATCTTTAAAGTAGTTCAATGATTGGTTCTTGAAGTTCTCATTAATTTAACTGATTGACGAACTGCTCTCGTTCCCACAGAACTTTTATACTAATTTCCAACCTACTACGTAATAATTTGTGTTTCAATTGTTTACTCGGCTTCTACCACATATTTGGTCGTTTTATTCAATGTTTACTTTGCACGACATTGTAAATTGATAAGCAGACAAAACAAACAGACCTTGTATAACATTGTTCATGTAAGAAGCCTCCCAAACTGCAGTAATGACCGAGTCTATGGTTAGCTAAATCAATAACTTGATAAGTTAATTGCTTCTGTCAAGGCGCTTTTTTCAATCTTATTGAAAATGTTTCCATTTTCCATTTTGCTTCATCTTTATTTCTATTGTCTTTGTTTTTCTTGTGATTCTCCTGCGTCTTGAATTAATAAAAATATGGAGTTTACTTTGACAAATTCTAAATCTTTAAATCGACTTGAAACGCGAAATTTTCGCAGGGAAATGTTCGCAGAAACTTCTCTTCCTTTCAGAGCCGTGTTAATACTTGGAAGGGTGGCTCGGGGCCATTTTTCGGAAGGGGGGTGTTCTTTGCAGACCGGCTAATGACGCTAGCAGCGTACCATTTGGGGGGGGTGCAAGTAACAACTTTTGTTTAATTGCGGCCTGTGACATCCCTTTCAGCGGGCCTTGGGGCTGTAGCCTCCCTCCTTAACCCGGCCCTGCTTCCTCCCCAATCCTGGCATGATGCGGCATCGAAACCTACCCATAACATTTCGAGACTTTCTCCTCTTCTTTTCAGAAATCACACTTTTACAACCTTTCTAATTTTCGACAAATAGCGGCCCGAAATTCGCATTCAACAATCGCAACTAACTAAAACGCTCACACCGCACTACCCTCACACCGCACTGCCCACATACCACAATCAAAAAAACGAGGCGCACTAGAACGATTCAACTTCTCGCTGTGTGATCAACAACGGGAAAGCACCTCATAACCGCCAGGCTTACATTGCATTAAAATGGGGGGAGAGCGCCTGGCGCGAAAAGCGCGGCACTAATCTTTGATGACGATTATTTTAGAGGAGTTTGTTTTGACAGTTTTTACAAACCAATCGATTTACGCAAATTTGGCTGAAATTGTTATTATTTTTTTGATGAAATTGAAAATGATAAAAAATTGCTGACGTTGATGTCATTTTGATAACTTCGCAGCTCGATGTAAGCAACGCAAAAATGGGAGTGATTGCGTCATCAATATGGTTGTTTGCACAGCCGCTTAGAGCAGCTATAAAGATATCGTTACGGGAAGTCTGGGGTTCAATTCCCGGGCCGGTCAAATCGGTCACAGTGTCGCCTACGGCTTGCCACTAGGGCTGGATTGAATTTGAATCCGCTCTCGAATTCTTCATGAATTTGAATTTTGTTTTTTCAAAGTCAATGAATTTGAATTGAATTTCATTTTTTCAGAATCAATAAATTTGAATTTGATTTTTTCAAAATCAATGAATTTGAATTTCGTTTTTTCAAAGTCAATGAATTTGAATATCTTGATTAAACATTCGACGAATTTGGATTTTTTCGACTTGGAACTTACCAAGCAAAAGTAGCGATTTGTAGACCCCAGTGGTTTATATCAGCACATAGTGCAAACGTTCCATAAAATTTGTCAAACAAACCGAAAGTTTGTAATGTGATGCTGCAAGGTGCTTTTTATGTTTGCAATAGGTAACTTCCTAGTGAACCTGCGAAAAAATGAACTTTACACCCGGTTGACGGGATCCCATTTCTTTGAAATTGTTTTTAGGGCAGTTTGAATTACAATAAAATTGCAAGAGAAGAATAATTTGTCTTCTACATCAGCAATTTTTAAAATAAGTTTATTAAAATTTATTTATTTTACCATCAGACAAGAGATAAAAGAACACTAATAGAAAGGTAGCCAACTGTTTTCTGATAAAACTATGATGTTTTTGTATCTGGTAACTTTTTTTTTGCAGTTAATTAGACCCAGAGTTGAATCAGTTACAATTTTATGCAATGACAATTGCACCCAAACAGTATTTAAGTTAGTTACTTTTAAGTTACAATTACTTTGCATCGCAAAACTCAGTTGCAATTATAATTTGAATTACATGAGGAAGTGTTATGAATTATATTCAATCACACTATTATATTCAATCACACTATTATTCATTATTCATTATATTCAATCACACTATTATTGGTCTGTAATTGATCTGACTCTAATTAGATCTACCAATTCTCTGAGTAACTCTATTTTGAACAATTCGCTAGCACTACTCAAAAATATCTGTTTTTTAAAGCCTATTTAATAGTCTGGTATACGGAATATCGACTAATCAAGTCTAAATTAACAAGTTTTACGAATTTGAAAGTGGTGAGATTCGCCACTACAAACTTAAATTTTGCATTGGTTCTTTCAAAATAAGTGAAATTGAAGTTGAAGCTTTTGCAAGGCAATGAATTGAAATTTGAACCCGCTCGCGAATTCTTCATGGATTTGAATTTCGTTTTTTCGAAGTCATTGAATTTGAATGTGAATTACATCTTTTCAAAGTCAATAAATTTGAATTTGAATTTAAAAAATTGAAAAATAATGAATGGGTCCAACCCTACTCGCCACTTCTGCGATGTTTCGCAGACCTGTATTGCCCATGCGCTAAGCCGCGGGAATGGGCTGCGCCACATCACCGCAATACCGCAAGTATGATAAAGATTTGGTTTGATTTTTGATGATTGTTCACAGAGGATGACGTGTATATGGAAAGCGAGGAGAAACGCAACGAGTATGTCTTGGACGACACTGGCATCCTCTACTACGGCCAGTACTACAGCATTGGTGGAATGAAATGGCTCTTCGGGCAGTTCGAGGCCGGAATCCTCGACATCGCACTCAAGTTGCTCCGAGAAGCACCAAATGCGCAGAAAAATCCGATCAAGTCCGTGAAGAAACGATCGTCCCCGGTCTACTGCAGCCGAACTCTCTCGGCCATGGTGAGCAATCTGAGCCGGGTTTAGGCAATGAGAGGCAGAGAATATTTTGATTCCACATTTGCCGTAATCGTGTCGCCCTTTCGCTCGTGACGAGGCCCCTGCGCTTCAGCTTGCAAAGCTTGTTGGTAAATCCAGCCCAGTGAGCAAGTGCAAGAGATTGTAAGTGGATATTTATCCTGCAACTGTTTGTGTGTGGTGTTTATTGTACATAAGCAATAAGTATGGATGTTTACCCTGCAAATAAGTATGGATGTTTACCCTGCAAATGAACACAAGCAAAATCAAATTTCCATTACACTCGCGGTATTGCGTCCAAGCATGTAACGAGTGGCGGGATCCATCTCCGCGACTTACCAGTTGGACAACACAGCTCCGAAGAAACATCGCAGCGGTGGTGAGCTGTTTGCGACAGTTTCCAATATGGCCGACCCGGTAATGGAACCCCAGACCTCCCGCAACGAAAGCGATATCTTCAATCACTATGTCAAGGAGTATATTAAATATATATTGTTGGTGGTGCATGGCGTATTCATCCGCGCGATCGCCATTCTGTTAATTATCAAGTTATTGTCGCAGGTGAACTGCAATGATGACAAAGGAGTGATCTATGGGCGTTGGGACGGCGAGTATGGAGACGGGAAGAGCCCCACCTCGTGGAATGGGAGTGTAAAGATTCTTAAACAATGGAATGATGCGCAGATGCGCGAAGTGAAATACGGACAATGCTGGGTTTTCTCCGGAGTTCTCAACACAGGCAAGCAGTGTTTATTTGTTGTTGAAGTTGGTTAAAAGTACAGCAGCAGCAGTGTCTTTCATTTCCGCACCATTAACAGTTTAACACGATAAAGAATACGACCTGATGAAGGAAACATAACAACGATACAAGAAAAGAGGCAACAAAACATTTAACATTATGGCATTCAGGTAGAAGAAGTTAATACAATACAAGAGTTAGCATGGTTGCAACACTCAGGTCGGGATAGAAATTTCATTTAATAAGAAAAGTCGATAAAACTACGGTCAGACAAAAAATACGAAGAAAGCATCACAGCTACCAACACCACCAACTACCAATTTTTGTTGTCAGTTCTCCGCGCGATTGGAATCCCTGCGCGGAGTATCACCAACTTCCAATCCGCTCATGATACGGAGTTCAACATGACGATCGATCGGTTCGTGGACGAGGACGGTGATGAATCAGACATGATGTCGACCGGGGACTCGATCTGGAACTTCCATGTTTGGAACGAGGGATGGTTTAAACGACCTGACCTACCCAAAGGTGAGTTCTGTGTACTACGGCTCGTGTTTTCATGAGCAGCATCTACATCCTGGCGGAACGAGTATGCGTTGATTGTCGTGTAGATTCTAGTAATTATTGTGCTCTTCATTGTTTCTCCTTGTTCATTTTTGTTCGAAATTCAATTATGAGTAGTCATGAGATCAACCACGTCATCAATGAGCAAACGTCATTAAAGGATTGCTTTGATGTAGTAGTAGGAACTTCCATGATGCCAGCCTGCGCTGAGCTGCGGAGATGGATCCGCCACTCGTTACTCCCTTCGGCGTGATATCGCGAGTATAATGAAGATTTGAATTTTTATTTGTTTGTTTGTTCAATGAGAATCGATTTATTCCAAGACTTGAATGTTGTTTCTAGGGTACGACGGGTGGCAAGCTGTGGATGCAACTCCGCAGGAGGAGAGTAGCGGAGTCTACCAGTGTGGACCTGCTCCCATCACCGCTGTCAAAAATGGGGAAATTTTCATCGGAAATGACACAAACTTCTTGTTTGGAGAGGTAGGGTGACGTATCAAAGTCTCTGGTTGCTCTTTATATCAGAATGACGTCATGTTGATAACTGTATATTGTTCCGAAGCGGAATGTTTCTAGAGACGGCACGGGCCGCCAAGAGACCAGCTAACGAGCGGTTAACCGGGATTTTTACTAGTCCCCTAACCCGTAACGCTCCAGTTCTATAATTTGTTTCTCACTGAGCCGTTATCAATTTGAGCAAATCCTTTAAATTTTCTTTAAAAAATGATTTGGTAAATAAAAATAATAGTTGTCGGATCGGTTACTGGTTTCTAGGTAAGAGGTTTCGGACCATTATTGGTCCAGGTTGCAAACCAGTCAGCCCGCGCCATCTCTAAATATTTGAGCTCCACTTTCACGGATTTGTTTTGCAGGTAAATGCGGATCGATTGACGTGGAGAGTGAACAGGAGCGGAGAAGTGACGGGATTGGTGCGGAGAGAACAACGTCATGTAGGCCGGAACATCAGCACCAAAGCGGTAGGGTCGGACCAGAGGGAGGATGTCACCTCCGAATACAAGCACCCCGAAGGTGAGGAGGTCGCTGCAACGGATGCGACTTGAAAGTGTGATGTTCGATATTGCGTTGCTTATTATGCATGGCTACTTTGCTTTTGTACGAAGAGACAATCACACAATCTGCCGGTTGACCAAATGGTTCAAGACACCGTTATCGGTTCGAAGGTCTTGGGTCTGATTCCCGGGCCGTTCAAACTGGACGCAGTGTTGCCAACGGCTCACCACCGCTGCGATGTTTCTTCGGAGCTGTGTTGCCCAGGCGCTAAGCTGCGCAGATAGGCTCCGCCACTCATTGCACGCTTCGGTGTAATACTGCGAGTGTAATGAAGATTTGATTTTTTTAGTGTTTTGTTCCTCAGTGAGGAGTTATTTGATGAAAGCATATGAAACACCGCAGCGGTGGCGAGCTGTTAACAACACTGTGTCTGATTTCACCGGTCCGTGAATCGAACCAAGATCTTCCGCATCGTTACCAGGGTCTTTAACCTCAAGGCTAACCGGCCTGTTCTGATAGAAGCAGTATGTTTAACTGCAATGTTCTACTCGCAGCTACACGGAGAACATCGCTTCATTTTGCGCAAGCACTCAGTCATAAGCTGCGATCACCCTGACTTATTTATCTTATTATGGCATCACATCCGCACAAAGTCATTGAGATGTGATGTCACAGTAAGATAATCTGCACAATGTCTTGAAGGTCTGATCGTCGTAATTAGTGTAATCGCAGCTATAACTTCTGTTTTCAGGTTCTGAGGAGGAGAGGACCGCTTTCGAACGTGCCTACGCCTTCGGAAGGAAGGCTGATTATCATGAGAAGTTTGACGTCATTGAAGAAGAAGGCGCGGTTACGATCGAAATCGCGGGAATCGGTGACGCGGTGAATGGGAAGACCGTGTCGGTCGGGGTGACGGTAAGTGTAGGGGCCGCGAACTCGCACTGACTGAACTCGCAATTTTTTGTTGAACTCGAAATAGGTTGATCGAGTTTTGAACTTATCCTGAACTTGACAAAAATTGCTTGAACTTAGAGTAAGCTCAAGTAAAAATCACTTAACTCAATTTACGTGTTCGCATCCCTAGTAGGTGGAGTCGGTGAGTTAGGTTGAAATGTTTAGGTGAAAAACACGACGAATGTTGAGAAGAGTTTAGTGATCACCACCGTGATCAACACGATGCTACACAATGATGAGAGAAAGACTCTACTCAGGAGGATCAAGAAGGAAGTGGTGCTCGCTGGAGAAACGAGTAAGTGGGCGCAGGGACGGACCGAGAAAACGTTCTAAGGGGCTTATCTTGCCATATGACGTAGTGAGAAATGTTAGGCTAAGCCGAGGATAAACCACAAGATTCATAAAAAAAGGCTGGCGGATTTTACTCACTCAGAAACATTTATTCTTTTTTATTGATGGCAAAGCCTGCATAGGGGGGTAGGATTGGCACAATGTCCTTCCTAAACACGCAACTATTTATGGGGGTGCAGGGCGTATCCTGGAAACTTGTCAGGGGGGCTTGCAGTTCCGTATGTGTAAAAGAATCGAAGCATTATGTGTAACTAAAAATTCATCAAAGGGGACTTAAACCTCGTTAGCCTCTCTGGATCCGCTGTTGGAGCGCTCAATCCTGATGTGCACACAGCGGATGTGTTTTAAAGTTGCAAATTCTTTTTTGCTTTTTCTCTCAACTTTACAGCAGTTGTAACATGGACGTGTAGAAGCGGAAGCAAGACCAGTCGAAGTAAAAGTTGAAGAGTTTACCTAAATACCTAGCCTATCTCGGACGAACCATTGGACTCATCCCTTTACAAAAGTATCGCGCTCAGCAGCTGTTTCATTGGGTGTTAATCATTAGATGAAAAGGTTTTTACCCAATTTTTGGCCATAATTGTGTTTTGTTGCAGGCAATGAGCAGAAGTTTGAAATTCCCTTTTCTGACTATGGCCGCCATCTTGCCGATAACAGCGTGATACGCGTCCGGAGCGCTGTGCGAGTCAAAGAGACGGACAATTTGTATGTGGATAGTTTTGACCTGCAAGTGACCAGCCCTGACTGCTTGACCATCAACGTGAGTTTATGCCAAAGTGATAAAATGCTGGAAAAAATTTTTTTGAATTTGTTCGACCCGAAATTTATGAGCAGCCCACACGGTGTATGTGTGAAATGTGATCAATTCAAGCCCTGAATCGAAGCCGTCACGTTGGATGTATTACCCGCCAGCTCCATGAACCATGTGGCTGACATGAACTTACGCCTACACATTGACGAAAGCTACTGGATTGGCCATTTGCTGGTCGCATTGCTAGAGGCAGAGTCGATTATCCTAGGGTTACCATGATTTCACTGCGCAAAAGGAGGACAGGTGCTTTGAGCAAGATTACTCTGCATCACGACCGCAAATGTCCGATTTTCCGCCCGAAATTGAGTGAAAAGCAAAAAAAGATCATCACGTCCGCGAATGTCCAAATTTCCACCCAAAGTCAAGTGAAGAGCAAAAAAAAGGTCATCACGTTCCCAGGCCGTAGTATGGGCTGAAACCAGGGAGTCGAACCGAACCCGAACCGGAGTTTTATAAACCGGTTTTAAGCTATTTTTGTCGAACCGAAAGCGAACCGTATTTTTCAAAATCGCAAAGAGCGAATCGGAACTGAACCGAATTATTTGAGTACTTGCGAACCTTAACCGAACCCGAACCGATTGAAAAAAGTGGTTCGCTCTGTGACGTCACACGCGTCACTTTGAAGCTGGTTTGAATTCAAAATAGTAGTCACTTTTGTAAGTAGTCTACGCATGGTGAAAAGTCTTTTACCGTTAATTGGCTTTTAAGGATGTGCCTCAAAGAAAATTACTCGGACTTGCCCAGTAACGAGTATTCATGACATTACTCGGCCGAGTACCTATTCTTCGACGTCACGATATGAACTCAAAATCAGGTGAAGAGCAAAAAAAAGGTCATCACGTCCGTAAAAGTCCTAATTTCGACTAAAAATCGGGTGCAGAGCAAAAAAAGGTTCAAAATGATAATGCTTTAATGCTTGGTCGAGTATCAATTAATACTCGGCTGAGTAATGCCTTAATACTCGGCCGAGTACTCGTACTCGACTCGGCACATCCCTACTGGCCTTACTGCAAGTTAAAATTATGCATTATATTGTCCTGTCAATGCAAAGAAAATTTGCGTTGTACGTTTCATTTTTTAAATTGTGTTACTAGAACCATGCCATTTTTTACTGTGAAGCTGAACCGGAACTTTATGAACCGGTTTTGAAATATTTTCTGCTGGAGCGAACCCAAACCGAACCGTTTCAATTTATTTAATCCTTAACCGGAACTGAACCGAAATTTGAAACTGCAGTTGAACCCAAACCGAACCTGAACCGGAAAAATCATACGGTTCGACTCCCTGGCTGAAACTTCCCAAAATTCTTCGTGAAAGAATGCTTTGACATGTTTTTACTGTTCATAAAGCCGAAAAGGAGGACATTTGAGCATTTTTATAGCGTAGGCTATTCGGAGGACAAATTATTTTTTGTTGAAAAGGAGGATATGTCCTTCAAAAGGAGGACTTATGGTAAGCCTACATTATCCAGTAATCGTTCTCGTCATTTCCATGACAACCATTACTCTGTTCACATGTCCCATTCTCCTAGATTTGATGCCCACGGTTCTTGGTTCTAGTTTCGGCTTCGAATCAAGAACCGCGGAACTACTAAGAACTGCTAAAGCCCACAAAATTGGGCATGTGGAGTGTGGACGGCTGCATAATGTGCAGCGCATTGACGCCATGTTGTAATTTTTTTGAAGTAAATCTAGTTGCTTGTTTTGATCACTTGATTTAGACTTCAAACGAATGGAAGCGATTGCAATATACTGACGTCACTTTCACTCTGGTTAACCCCCTTCCAGTGACCCTCACCGGTGGGGTGTTTAGTATAGATGGAAATACTTTGGTGGGGGATGACGAAATTAAAATCACGTGAGTACGACTGCATCCTCATGTTTTCCATTTTCAACATCTGCTACCACTTGAGGGCAGACAATACCGGTAACTTAATCGATCAATAAATAGGCTACCGGCCAGTTGGCGTAGTGGTCAAAGGCATCGCTATCGGCGCGGTAGCTCTTGATTCTTGGATTCGATTCCTGCGCCGATTCCCTCCCGCGCCGGTCATATCGGACACGGGGTGTCGCCAGTGACTCGCCATCGTCGCGAAGTTTCTTCGGAGCTGTGTTGCCCAGGATTTAAATCATAGAAATGGGCCCATTCGTTATACACACTTCGGCATAATGTCGCTATTTCTATTTTTGATAATTAATAGATTTGATTTTGAGTTTTGATAAATAGCCAATTAAAAGTAAAACTTTAACACATTATTGCTTATTGCTTACTCTTTTTATTTTCCTTACGTACCGGTATCTCCAGCTGTAGGCCCTACTCAAGTTTCTAATTCCTGCCAGTTTCATACTGTGAATTTCTTGCTAAGGCCAAGGATCAGGCGACAAAGTAAACTTTTGATTTGGTTGCAGGGAACCAATTGGACCCAACGCCACGTTTACAACCAAACCAATTCAGGCCTATTCCTACCGCACTGGTAGCATAACCATTGTAGCCGATTTCGACAGCAATGAGATTATGAATCTGAAAGCCACCAAGCGAATAACGGTGAAATGAATCCGCCCCCAATTGCTTTGTAGAGGCCGATGGTGACTTTATTTGAGCACTGTAGCTCAACGACACTTATTACCAAGACTTCCTGATTTTTAGATGTAATAGTGTGTGTTTGCACTGTACGTGGTTATTAATGCACTTGTAATAAAAGTCTGTCTACTACGGTTTTGTGATCAGCCGGGCAGGCTATTGCAACTTGGTCATACTTATATATCGTATAGCGGCTATATGGTTGGGAACCCTATGCTTTTTTTCACCTATTCAAGTCAGAGCTGGAGAATTGCAGATAGCCTCCCGCAATAGTAACTGAATTGCCATTTTAACGCAGCAATCTGCAGCATTGCTTTCCCAAGTTTTACAGGAATAAAATCGTATATAATCCGGCATGACTCTAATTTTTCATAATTCTAATAATGGTCATGTTTCCCAAACCCGTCAAAATTACCATAGTCCGGTCCGATTAAATTATAAACCAAATCCGATCCTTATGCATTTTTGCTGAAATAACTGGCAACATTGCTTTAGAAATTTCATTGAGTTGAGGCGAATGCATTGAATGACTGCATGAGAATGGTGGGCCTGGACCAGCGCAAGGTTTGATTAGGATTAGCTTGACTAGTGCCAGTGGTTGTGGGCTAGTGCAGGTTGATCGTCTTTGCCTCATTAAAATGCAGAATTCGTTGAGATAAAGTGAGGGTGGGGTTTTAATGGATTTAGATTCACTGTATGAATTCGGTCCTACTAAACACCGCAAGGAACTACAAGGTACTGAAAACAGTGCAAAGAACTACAAGGTACTACAAGGAACTACAAGATACTTTCAAACGAAGCACAAAGTAGCTGAAAACACTACAAGGAACTACAAGGTACTTTTAAACCAACGACAAGGTAGTTGAAAACACTACAAGGAACTACAAGGTACTTTTAAATCTACGAAACGCTTGAAAACACCACAAGGAACTACAAGGTAGTTTTAAACCAACTACAAGGTAGTTGAAAACACCACAAGGAACTTATGAACTAACGACAAGGGCGTTAGGAACATCCCAAGGGTTGGAGTTGGGGGGTTGGGGTGGGGGGCGGTGTGGAGTCTGGGGGTTGGGGTCGGGGGGTAGGGGTGGGTGGGGTTGGAGTTGGAGGGGTTGGGGTAGGAGGGGTTGGGGTCGGGGGGGTTGGGGTCGGGGGGGTGGAGTCGGGGAGTTGGGGTCGGGGGGGTTTGTTCGGGAGGGTTGGGGTCGGGGGGGATGGGGTCAGGGGGGTTGGAGTTGGTGGGTGGAGTTGGAGTGGAGGGGGGTGGAGTTGGGGGGGGTGGAGTCGGGGGTTGTGGTCGGAGGGTTATGTTCGGAAGGGTTGGAGTTGGTGGGTGGAGTTGGGGTCGGGGAGGTTGGGGTCGGGGGGGATGGGGTCGGGGGGGTTGGAGTTGGGGGGGTGGAGTCGGGGGGTTGGAGTCGGGGGGGTTGGAGTCGGTAGGGCTGGAGTTGGGGGGGGTTGGGGTCAGGGGGGTTGGAGTCGGGGAGGTTGGGGTCGGGAGGGTTGGAATCGGGGAGGTTGGGGGGGTTGGGGTCGGGGGGTGGAGTTGGGGGGGTCGGGGCTTGGAGTTGGGGGGTGGAGTTGGGGTCGGGGGGTTGGAGTCGGGGGGGATGGGGTCGGGGAGGTTGGGGTCGGGAGGGTTGGAATCGGGGAGGTTGGGGGGGGTTGGGGTCGGGGGGTGGAGTTGGGGGTCGGGGCTTGGAGTTGGGGGGTGGAGTTGGGGTCGGGGGGGTTGGAGTCGGGGAGGTTGGGGTCGGGGGGGATGGGGTCGGGGGGATGGGGTCGGGGGGTTGGAGTCGGGGGGGTGGAGTCGGGGAGGTTGGAGTCGAGGGGGTTGGAGTCGGGAGGGTTGGAGTCGGGAAGTTGGGGTTGGGGGGTTGAGGTTGGGGTCGGGAGGTTGTACTTGGTTTGAAATTACCTTAAAAGTCTTGGTACCTTGTAGTTTCTTGTGCTGTTTTCAACTACCTTGTAGTTGGTTTAAAAGCACCTTGTAGTTCCTTGTGCTGTTTTCAACTCCCTTGTAGTTGGCTTAAAAGTACCTTGTAGTTCCTTGTAGTGTATTCAGCTACTTTGTACTTGGTTTAAAAGTACCTTGTAGTTCCTTGTAGTGTTTTCAACTACCTTGTACTTGGTTTAAAAGTACCTTGTAGTTCCTTGTAGTGTTTTCAACTACCTTGTAATAGCTATAAAAGTACCTTGTAGTTCCTTGTAGTGTTTTCAGCTACTTTGTACTTGGTTTAAAAGTACCTTGTAGTTCCTTGTGCTGTTTTCAACTACCTTGTGGTAGCTATAAAAGTACCTTGTAGTTCCTTGTAGTGTTTTCAAGCATTTTGAAGGTTTAAAAGTACCTTGTAGTTCCTTGTAGTACCTTGTAGTTCCTTGCGGTGTTTTCAACTACCTTGTAGTTGGTTTGAAAGTACCTAGTAGTTCCTTGTAGTGTTTTCAGCTACTTTGTATTTGGTTTAAAAGTACCTTGTAGTTCCTTGTGCTGTTTTCAACTACCTTGTAGCAGCTATAAAAGTACCTTGTAGTTCTTTGTGGTGCTTTCAACTACCTTGTAATAGCTATAAAAGTACCTTGTAGTTCCTTGTAGTGTTTTCAACTATCTTGTAGTTGGTTTGAAAGTACCTTGTAGTTCCTTGTAGTGTTTTCAGCTACTTTGTACTTGGTTTAAAAGTACCTTGTAGTTCCTTGTGCTGTTTTCAACTACCTTGTAGCAGCTATAAAAGTACCTTGTAGTTCCTTGTAGTGTTTTCAAGCATTTTGAAGGTTTAAAAGTACCTTGTAGTTCCTTGTAGTACCTTGTAGTTCCTTGCGGTGTTTAGTAGGACCCGTATGAATTCTCAAACAGAACGCTTTGTTTGCTTGAGAGCAGTCTAGTCTATCAGTCTATGGCAGGGGTTCTTAACCCTTTTTTGTCTCATTTACCCCTTTACGAAAAAAAAATTATAATTTACCCCCAATGTACCTCTACTGCTTTTTCAACACTGAAAATTAAAGTTTTTTTAGTCTTTAATTCAGAAAATTTACCCCATCAGTAGGTAAAACTTACCCCCAGGGGGTTAATTATCCGATTAAGAACCCCTGGTCTATGGTGTATGGACCTACCGGTACCAGCACAGCATGGTACTGTGGTACACTGTACAGTACCGGTAAGTTCAGGTGGACAACTGGTAGTTAGCCTCAAGTCTTCAATGGTTTTAAGTGTGAAAATTGCAGCTTCACAGCGTGTGTTCAAAAACTTGTTAGGAGTTTACATCTGATGTCAGTGACATGGCCTAGCGGTACCGCAGGTGACAGATCTGGGTAACGTCTAGTATCAGCCCTCAGGTTCAGTTAGGATTAGGTTTGGTTGATGTTAAATTTAGTTAGGGTTTAGTTCAGTTACAACCCTAACCTAATCCTAGCCAAACCTGGGGGCTGAGGTTGCCAGTAACTTCGCCACATGGTAACTTCGCCACAGTAACTTCGCCACATGGTAACTTCGCCACACTTTCATACATCGAAAATTTACATTGCCTACACCGAAACAAGACTTTAAATTCCCGGTTGCCGTAAAAAATTTTATCCGGCTTTTCGAGTTACTTGGTAACTTCGCCACATAAGCGAAACTGTGGGGTAAGATGTGGGGAGAGAGGTGTGGGAGAGTGCATGGGGTGAATAAGGAAGTGCGTTGGGGTGTAGGGGGAGGTCAGGGGAGCTGTGGGAAGAGATATGGGGGGTGTGGGGGGAGATGTAGGGAAATGTGTTGGGGTGTGGGGGGAGGTAAGGAAAGATGTGTGGGGAGTGGAGAAGTGTGGGGTGGGTGTGGGAAAGTGTATGGGGTGAGTGGGGAAGTGTGTTGGCGTGTGGGGAAAGGATGTGGAGAGAGGAATGGGGAAGATGTAGGGAAATGTGTTGAGGTGTGGGGCCCCAACACACTTTTAATTCCCCACATCTCCCTACCCTCACCTTTCCCTACATCTCCCCTTACCTCCCCCACACCCCATCACACTTTCCTACACCTCCTTTCATACCTCTTCCCACATCCCTCCTTCCTCCCCCCACACCCCAACACATTTTCCTACTATCCCCACACATCTCCCCTCACCTTCTCAAAGTGTGGCGAAGTTACCATGCGACGAAGTTTCTGTGGCGAAGTTACTGTGGCGAAGTTACCATGTGGCGAAGTTACTGGCAACCGGGGCTGATACTATACATTACCCGACAGATCCTTTGTGATGGGTTTGATTTGAGACTAGAGCTGATTGCATTTGACATACGGTACTGGTATGTAACAGGTGACTGCTGACTCAAAAGAGCGTAAGCTCACTTCGCACTCTCCCTCAATTACCATACTGTTGAATTTTCAGTTCAATATTGAAAATATCCTCAGTTAGTGATTAGTCTACCTGTATTCAGTTATTTTTACGTCTGAAAATTTGGTTAAGAATGAAGTTGCCCTGGATTATTTGCGCAGAACAAAAGATTGATATAGCAGTATCGGCTGATGATGATTAGGCTAATACCAGTACCAAATGTTTTGCGTGTAGTCTAGACTGGGCAACATCTAGTTATCAGCCTCCAGGTTCGGTTAGGGTCAGGTTTGATTAGGATTAGCTTTGGTAAGGGTTAAATTTAGGTTAGGTTTGGTTAGGGTTAGATTTGGTTAGGGTCAGGTTATGGGGTGGTGAAGGTCATAGATTAGGTTAAGGTTGGCAGACAGAAAAAGCATGGGGGCTGATACTAGACATTACCCTTCTGGACTACTGATCGAATCATCTCAGTTTGGAATTCGTTACCTGAACCTGTTGTTAGTTCTACTACTTCAATTGCCTTCAAAAAATGTTTGAACAAATTTGACTTATACTGCACACCATTTGCTCCTTTGTCAATTTGTGTATTAGTTTAGTATTGCTTTTACCTGTTATTTTGTTATGTTTTGTCTTTTTTCTTGCGTTACTTGTGAGTGTGTCTGGGTTTGAACCCAACACCATAGTATCGAATTTCATAAATGAATATATAATTCCATTCTTTCTAACTGATTAATGCTCAACATACAGATTCTGCTATTCAAAGTAAAGATAAAAATGTGTCACGGTACCGGTATGATATGACATTACAGATTAGCAAGCTCTGGGTTGTTGAGCGTATTGACAACAATGATTTACAGTAAATTTAACGTTTAACATTTAAGAATATTTGAAAGCAGTGTTCCCTCTAGAGTGAGAAATTTGAAAAAAATGCAAAATTTTTGGGCAAATTTTACTGATTTTGAACCAGAAATTAATATTATAAAATGCAAAACTGAATTTACTTAAACAAAAAACTTGCATATTTTAATGCAAGACTGTAGCTTGTATCTTGGAAAAGTAAATTTATTGCAAAAAATTTGTAAAAGGGGTCCTCAAAATAATGAAATCTTTGGGCAAAAATTTTAATGAATTTATCATTTGGGCAAATTTGCACTAGTCAAAATCCCAGAGGGAACACTGTTTGAAAGTGATACTGTAGTAATTTATATCATTATCACCCATCAGTATGGCTGGTATCCAAAGAAGAGAGATGCCAGTATTGTCTTGAAATATCATACTGGTATGGTATTTTACCAGGGAAGCAATGTGCAAATTGGTCGTCCAGTTGCCGCACCAGCTATAGCTGGTTGCTGGTAAGGGTCCTGCTAAAACTTGCAGTAGCACAAGGACCGTCCTAGCAAGTGAGTTAGGAGCACTAGGGGCGCAAGTGAGTTATTGGTAAGGGCCGTAACCTAACCCTAACCCTTAGTAATAACTCCCTAGCGGTCCTTGTGCTCCTAACTCACTTGCAACTGCTCAAGGGCAGTCCTTGTGTTCCTGCAGGTTTTAGCAATACCGGCTGGTAGCTAATTGTTAGTTTATTTTTTTGTAGGGTTATGATTTTCCACATAAAACACAAAAAGTTCTCGATTTGTGGTGAAGCAAACAATCGATTGTTCGCAACTTTTTTCATGTCATGTTTTTTTGAAGGTTAAGGGAAACTCTAATCCTTAGTTGCTCGACTTTGTCTGACGTTAAAAGAAGATGAAACGTCACGAACGATTGATTATATACTGACGGCCGATTGCTTACTTCATCCCACAGTTTTTTTTGTCTAGTTATTGGCTTCCGACATAAAACGTCTCTGTAAGATTATCTTACATTTTGTACTTTTGGGCGACAGGTAGCTTATATTGATGATATCAAGTAACTAAGCATTCCTTGTGTCTAGTTTTTGACAGTTTAGACACTAATATGTCATCAGAAAGTCCATATATTGGGAGTAAAATCAGCTTGATTTCAAAAGCAAAAATACGATATGAGGGAATCTTGTACACGATTGACACTGAAAATGCCACTGTAGCTCTTTCTAAAGGTAAGTGTCCGTCACTTCAATTCATTATTGCACGTTTCTATTAATCCAAAAAATTTGGTGTGTTTCAAACTTTCGTTGTTTTTCTATTAAGCTCATCATCTGCTCAGTTTCTTGATATTGATAAACCTTTGAATTTTAAAACTGTGGTTACTGGAAATTCTTTTAAATTGAGTGCATTGAATATATACGCTAGAAATATCGTTGTAGTTTGTCCAATTATTTATATATCAGTTTAAAGACAGTAAAGTAACAAGTTTGACACTCAATGTCATGCAAAGATCTAATGAAATTGAGTCAAGTCAAATCATTTTGATTTAGTCTCAACTTGATACTGCCTTTTCTTAACCACCTACAAATGTCATATAGCATTATTTTTGCTCGTGTTTGTTTCAATATTTTCTTGTACAGTTTATTATGCAGTTTTCGGTGATATTTGATAAACTGGTAGCTCCTTTTCAAGTCTCTTCTGCAATTTCATTGGAACATTTTCAACGTATGATGTTCTTCTAATGAATTGCACTTGAATTTAACCTATCAAAATCTGAGACTAAAATTTAATTAAAACGTAACCAGAAAGATCTGATTACGAGTGGGATTGAAACCCACACCTGCACCAATTAGTGATGTGTCGTCAGTTCAATGGTTGTGACAAGTCTTTCTGGAGACGTGGCATTTCCAGTTCAATTCATAAATTGAAATTCTTTATACTATATTGATTTATAAGCTTTCGAATCACTCTCTTAGCCTAATAGCTGGACTGGATAGACTTCAGTAGAAGCCTTCTTCTGAGTTTTTGGGAGTTGATTGATTGTGTTGAGTCGTTGAAAATTTCCTTGATTTGACTGTGTTTTCAAAGTTCTTCAGTTTTGTTTTATTTCAGTTCGTTCATTTGGAACGGAAGAGCGTCCGTGCGAACGACCAGTTGCTCCACGAGATGAAGTTTATGAATACATAATATTTCGTGGCACTGACATTGAAGATCTAACAGTGTGTGAACCTCCCAAACCAGCTGCTCCTCAACCTACTCAAAACCTGCCTCAAGATCCAGCAATTGTTCAGGTAAGTCCTCTTGTGTTAACTTCACACTTGGAATCAATGCAAAGGTAATTGCGGCTGAGACCACATTGCCAAACATTTCTTTGAGTTTGTTTTGAATATTATGATTTATTGGCGGTACAGAACTTAAAAATAGCTTTGACATAACTGTTTATTCCAGGGGTGATGCGTCACATCAAGCATCCATTTCTTTTCAGTTCTTTAAAACAAGCGCGTGCAATATCGATGAAGAGCAAAAAAAGGGTATTCACTTCACTCCCTCAGACGGTGGCGCACCCAGGATTTGGCAAAGGGGGGCTACAAACGGCGGCTGGGGGTTTCACCCCCAGCCGCCAACGAATTTTAGCGGTTTTCGTATAAAAAAAAACACTCATTTTAGCACACTTTTTTTATCGAAAAAGGGTGTGCAGTGAGTGCAGCCACTACAGACAATGCAAAAATATTTTCCCAGCTTACGTCTAAAAGCAGAAGCTTGGCTAAAATAAGGGAAAGGAGGCTACAACCATTATTAGCCCTTTCCTTCAGAATTATTTTTCTTTCGCGAAAAAAAATTTATGTTTTGCGATTATTTCTTTTGATGGATTGTACAAAAAGACTACGCGATTTGATGACGGGTATGTGACGTCATAACTGTAGAATAAAATGTTGTCCTGGGACAACATTATGACAGCTAGGTTCAAAATTGTTGCTTGCCAATGTGTGCGAATGGAAGTAAGACCTATACGTAACGCCTACACAAGTAGTTCAACACACAAAGAAAAGTACTCTGTCAGTCTCAAACGTTCATTTCTTTTATTTTACGTGAAAATGTGTAAAGCAATTTCGACCTTTTACCAAACACAGTTGAACTCGGCATTTGCCGCATTGAACATGTGAATAACCCTTGGGGCAGAATCGGCAACGCTTTTGCTTTTCAGTGAACTCTGGAAAATGTCCAAGTCTGTCAAAGCGAACATCATCCACTGGCAAAGGATTCATCACTACGTTTCGTTTTTTTGCAGCGATGACTTCAGGCGTAGCACTTGTAGAAGGACGTCCTCGCTTCGGTGTGGCAATTTCTTTGTTGGCAAGCAAGAGTGCTTCAGCTATGCTGGACTGAAAGTCCAACAAGTCCAATTGTTTCTTCTTAGGGATACTTTTTTGGTCACAGTAGCGACGGTACATCAACCAGCCATTGGTAATCGACACTCCAATGCAATAATACACAATGTGCACGTAATATTTGCATGATCTTAGTCGAACTCTGTACATTGCCAAGAGCATATCACACAAATCTACCCCGCCCATGTGTGCATTGTATTCTTCCACCATTGCAGGACACTCTATTTCGATTTTCTTATTTTCCTTAGCTGACCATCGATCAACTGTATTTCCCTGCTCTTCCCCAATAAATGTAGATGCTAGTTGAACCACACCATTGTCGTACCACCGAATGACAGTTATTCCACTATTTGCATCAACTCGCCAGTCCATTGATCCCCTTCCAAGCTGTTTTAGTTGCTTTTCACTTTTTAGCTGTTTGTTGGCTCCCAGCATTCGATTAGCACGAATAGTGGATACGCACCATATTCCTTTGTCCTGTAAATGTCGAAGAAGTGGAATAGAAGAAAATAAATTGTCAAAGTACACTTTATGGCCAACTTTGGGTGGAAGTCCAGAAGTTAACCGCAAGACTGTATTCCCCATAACGCCCAGTTCGTCTGAAATGGGAGGTGTAGAACTTTTACCCGTATAAATTTCAAAATCATATACCATCCCACTCACTCCACATCGAGCCCAAACCTTAATTCCCCATTTGTTTGGTTTTTTCGGCAGATACTGGCGCATTCCCGATCTACATTTTGTTGGGATAATTTGCTCATCCACGGAGTGCTTTTCTTCTTGAGGAAGTTTTCGGCACTTGTTTAGCACAGAATTCAGAACTGGGCGAACTTTAAAAAGTTTGTCAAAATTTGGATTTTCTCTGGGCACCATTTTTGCATTATCGTTGCAGTGGAAAAATCTTTTTAGTTTTTCAAAACGAGTAACGCCCATTGCATCTGCTATTACAGGAATTCGTGTTTTTGGAGACCAGTACATTCGATAACGTGGCAGTTTTAAAATTCCCATTATAATGATTGCACCTAGAAATTGCTCTATTTCTTTGGGATTTGTGTTGATCGAGGTGCCAACTTTGGAGACTGAATAAATATTAGTTTGATCAGCCAAAAAGCTTATTAGTTCGTCATCAAAAAACATTTTGAAAAACTCAAGAGGGCTATGCTCTTCCAACGGTGGTGGAGGTAATAAATCCCCTTTGTACGAAGAATCAAATCGAGGAGCAGGTCTTGATCTCCAGCGAGCGTTAGTGACACGCCGAAGAGAAGACGAGACTTGAGGAGAAATGAAAGGGTTTTCCTCTTCATCTGAAGAACCGTCCGATTTTCTTTCCACTGTTGTTGCTGATGGACTTGAACTTTCTGCTACTGTCGGACTATGCTCGTCTTCACTTTCTACATCACTAGAAGCATCTGGAACTTCTATTCTGGTTCGGATTCTGGTACTAGTTATACCTTGCTCACCAAAACGTATTTTTTCCCGACTACTGCTTTCTCCGTAAAAGTTTACTGCTGATATCATAGTGCTAAAAAATTATTTTACTCTGCAAAATAGAAACATACAACGCAAACTGACTTTCATTTTCGGCAGAGTTTAGCTGACCACAAAGCACTAAGCTGCCTATGTAAATTGACTGTCAAAATTGGACCATTTGTGACTTTCTATTCATAGTATATCAATCAAAACCTTTGATAAGTCTCCTTACAAGTCCTGTTACGGTAGCTTGCTGCGACGAACTTCTCTAAATTTAAAAACTGTAGCAAATCGTTTATTTCACAGCTGTGCCCATAAATTTTGTAGAAAGTTTGCCACGGTAACAGACTTCTGTACACCGAATTTCGCCAACTTGGGCGAGAATCGAAACCAGGATTCTTGCGTCAAAGTTGAAAATGGTAGCCATTACATCAACCAAGCGCTTTAATCATCGCAAGTAGGCCTACTTTGACATATCCGTATACATGCATTGCTCAAACGCTTATTGTTTTGCTTATTCAGATGGCAACATATTAATGCCCTTGTTTCATAATGTTGTTGCACAACAACGCTTGCAAAACGGGTTTTCCCTGGCACTACGTTATTTCCCCCCAGCTAATTTTCTGACAGACGCAATGTTCTTTGCTCCTACCACACCAACATATTTTCTTGGACTAAAAATATTTGCGCTAGTAATCTAGACCTTGCACTCATTCTGATGACTTCGCCATATTTAACTGTTCTCGCACAAATCATTCCTAACTCCTGCCAAGTAGGGAAATTTTTCAACTAACGCGGTTAGTGCTTTTGTTGGAGCTTTATAAACACCTGGAAAGTAATAGCTGATTGGCTAACCCAGGATCACATGACTAAAACGTGTGAAAACAAATGTTGTTGTGCAACAACAAAATGAATGAAAGGGTTAGTTTGAGAAATTATAGACTGAAAGTTAGGTTGTAGCACCTTATTACAGGGCCAAAGGGGGGACATGGCACCATGGCTTCCCTGCGTGCGCCTATGCCCTCAGACGTCCTGTTTTCCACTGACAATGTTGGTGGTGAGCAAAAAATAAAAAAGTATTCCCGCCCTCAGATGTTCTGTTTTCCACTAAAAAATATCGGTGGAGGGCAAATGAAAAAAAATTAGTGAGTAGAAGTGGCTTGTCATCAAAAAGGTGCAATGCGCCACTTTTAGGTAGTCAATGCGCCGCGTATGGCGCATGCGCCACAGGTTGGCCACCCCTGGTTTATCCCAAAAGCTTCTAGGGCAGACAGCTTTTTTCAAGGTGCATGAAAGAGCTATGATGAAGCGTTTCTTGTAGCCTAATGCTAAAACAGCCTTTTCCAAAGCTGTTTTTATGTTTGTTTTGTAGTATAGTTTTTGTTTTATTGATGTGAGATGCTAAAGCGTGGACAAATTGGCGCTGCTCATCTCTGCGAATTTGCATTTAGGCAACATAGCTGTGAAGTTCAAACGTTGTAGCGGTGGTGAACTGCTGCCTGGGCTTGTGTTACTGTATTGGGAATTAAACGAAATATTTCATGCAGTGTGTTTTCGATTTCAACTTCTTCAGAATATTTTAGATTAAAGCTCAAATTCAATGGTTAGTCACCGAGTGTTTCGCCTTCTGTTCACTAATCACTTTTTAAACTTGATTAATCAAGCTTGCATCAGAACAGATTTTTATTTATTTAAGTCTGTCAAAACTAATTGCTTGGACTTTTTATGCTCACCTTCACAATTTTTTTTAAGCAACAAAATTGTAGCTACCTTTAGATAGTGCAATGTATGCATCAGGAAAGATGACCTGGTCGAGTATTGAACTCATAAAATCAGCTCAGGAATCGAATGTAGCAACCAGTGAGCCATCTCTATGTATTCTCCACAATGTTGTTTTATTGCAGTCCGTGGTTACTTCGCAGCCATCTATTCCACCATCTCTGCCTCCATTTTCTGCTCCTGCTAATCCATATGGACAAATGGCCGCAAACAGTTACTCTGCGTACATGCAGCCGCGTATGCCGTACACATCCCTCAGTACAGGCCAACCCCCTTTGCCACCTGATAACAAATCTCCCCTTCCCACCAATATCAATACTACAAGTAAGTACTTGCGTTGAAGCTCACTTATTATCCTAAATCGCAAGATCGTCTTCGTGAAAATCTTGCTTTATTGGAAACTTGAGTTGATCTTGTAACATACTGTATTATTCAAGAAAAAAATTAAATCGTTCATTATACTCGCGGTATTACACCGAAGCGAATGGCGTGGTCCATCTTCGCGACTTTGCGCCTTCAAAACACAGAAACGTCGCAGCAGTGGCGAAGCGTAGGTGCTCTTGCTTCAAGACATTACTATTTTCTCTGCTCTGCAATAGACTTACTTGACTGTTTCAAGACTTGTTATTTTCTTGTCAGGTGAGAAAGCTGCTTCCCCAGTCCCCATGGGCCGAAGCTCCCCCACATCAGATCAAGGGGTGCAGGCCGGTAGCCCCTCCAATTTGCACGATCATCCTCCACAGAAGTAAGTTGATGCAGAGATTTTTCGCCTTTTCTGTACGTGATATTGTTTGATTGCAGACGAACGTATGAGAGCAACAACTATTACAGCACCCGTCGAACCAACAGCCATGAAGGCTCACAGACTACAGAGGTTGAGGGTTCGAACCGCGGTAGAGGCCGGAGAGGTTACCACCACCGAAACAGAGATGATGATTATGATAGTCGAGGTCGAGGACAACGTCGCAACTATTACCGTGGCAACCATGACGCGTCATCACAAGGATACAGAGGTGATTAGCGTGCATTGTGACGTGTACAATGTTTGACATAATTGCTGACGTCATGTGTGGATCGGATGTGATTCACGTCAATTGATTTTCATCTTAACATGGAATGAGAGGTGTGTGGTGTTTCCGGATCCTGTGAAAGCCGGAACTCCTACTCCGGTTTTGGCTCCTGTTCCACAAACATGATTTCAGTTCATTTCCACGGCAGTCACTTAAGTAACCCGAGTAATCAGTTGATCCGGCTCTGGCTACGATAAAATTATCCAGCACCAATCCGACTCCGATAATATTATCCGGCTCCAGTCCGACTCCGATAAAATTATCCGGCTCAGGTGCGGATCGGGCATTCGACTCCGACTCTTGACCACCTCTGCATGGAATGGACAAACTTGCCAGACTTCAAATAGCTTGCTTACAATCGATGTGAACAGGTCAGAAATACAGCAAACCTCGTCGCTATCCTTCCCGCAACGACCCGCTTCGCTTCGATGGTGATTTCGACTTTGAGAGCGCCAATGCTCAATTCAACAAAGAAGATATCGCCAAAGAACTAATGACCAAGCTGAAGATCACAGGTAAACTGAGATGTTTTTGAAGAGCGATTGCGCTCATAGGCGTCCATTTTTTCTTTGAAAAAGACAAACAGCAGGAAAACTTTTTGTAAAAACTTGGTTTTCTATGTTTAAGAAACAATTTTTCAAGGTATCAGCATCGTCGCTTACTTCAGGCTGATCGAGTTGTCTTTTTACTTTGCACATAGCGAGATTGCGATTCTGCGCTGTTATACTTGGGAACTGTTTTAGTTCCCGTTATCAAAGCACTGCGGGGGCCCAGGCATATCCCCCCTTCCTTTAGACTTTGCCTTTTAGTAAAAAGAGGTAATGTTATTGAGTGAGCGAAACGTAGCAGACTCTTCTCATCGATTTTCTAGTTAATGACCCATTGTCCCTCTTAAATTTCCGCTACGCCACGACGCGTGTGATTAGCTCAGGTTTGATGATTACAGGTAACAAGGAGGAACGTAAAGTGAAGCCGGATGAGAAGCAGGATAGCGGAGTTGACTCCGGGACCAGCCATGAAGCCGCGGAGGAATCGGATGAAGCAGAAGATCAAGCTTGTTATTATGACAAGACGAAGAGTTTTTTCGATAATATCACATGTGAAACAAATAACCCTCGAGGGTGAGCAGTGAGCACCCCTGTGTCCGTTGTCATAAATCTTCATTATTCTCGCGATATTACGCCGAAGCGTGTGACGAGCGGCGGATCCATCTCCGCGACGTAGCGCCGGAGCAACACAGCTTCGAAGAAACGTGGCAGCAGTGGCGACACTTGACCGAGCTGGGAATCGAACCGCTGACCTCCCGCAGCGATAGCAATGTGCTGAACATCCGAGCTAACCATCCGACCTTCTTACAGGGAGAGAATGTCGTGGACTGAAGAAAGGAAGCGAAATAACGAGACATTCGGAACAGTTTGGCGGGGCCGGGGCGGTTATCGAGGTCGGGGAGGTTATGGCAATCGAGGGGGGCAGTACAGGGGCCGAGGACGAGGAGGGTACCAGCATCGTGATGAGGGAGGAGAGCGCAGAAATTACTATGGCAACCGCTACAACCAGAATTACGAGCGAGGGGACAATCGGGTAAGTGCGGTGCGGGGACAATGGGGTAAGTGCGGTGAGCGAGGGAACAATCGGGTAAGTGCGATCGTGTATTGGGCAAGCTGCATGTGAAGACTCCAGCAAGCTGCTCGGAGCGGAGTTATAGTGGAGCTGAAGTGTAAAACTTTCCACTAAAAGTGCTACAAATTCAAAACTGGCAGTAAAAACTTCTAAATTTATTTATTTAACCAAAACTAGGCGTTCAAAGTTACTGTAAAGCTGATAACGTACTTGGGTTTTGTGTACGCATCGAGGTATGCAAGAGTTAGAGCTGCAATGTTCATTCACCTAATTTGCTTTCACTAGTCTAAGATCAAACGCCTTTCTCTTTCGTGATAATGCAGTAAAGCTTTAGTAAAAACGTTTGATCAGCCGAAGCGAATTTGGTGGACGGGCAATGCAGCTTGCTCGCCTCAATGCGTAAGTTTTTCCTTGGTACGTCATCACCTATACCTGTTTGTGGTTAACTAAATAAATTTGAATGTTTTTGCTGTCAATTTTGAATTTTTCAACATCTTCAGCGAAAATGTAATTGCTTTAGCAGGTAGGTTTAATTGAGGGCGATTGTTTCCCAAGAGGGTCACGTTACATTAACCAGAGGGCGACAAGCGCAAGGTTTGATAACGGTAATTCACCAGTTAAGGCCAGTGGTGTTAATAGTTTTTGAAAGGAGCCACAAACGTATAAGGTTGAGATTTTTGCTCTAACACCTTTTGCAAAAAATAGTTTACATTTCAGTTCCTCTTTGAATTAACTTTATGAACCGCTAGCAAAAAATTTGTTAATTTATTTTAGAATCAAAGCGAAGGAGGAGGACACCGAGGCAGGGGATATTACCACAATCGAAGCGGAAACTACAATCGGGATCAAGGGGGTCAGTCGCGTGGGGGGCGGCAATGGGTTAATTATGAATACAAGTACGACAGACGACCCCGATATACACAGGTAAATCTGCATGGTGAGCTAATTCATGTTGGCTAAGTAGTGATGTATGAATTGGTCGGCTACCGTACTGCGCTTATTGCGTAGCAAGAAAATTTGCGTCGTGTTGAACATTTTTAACTAGGAAATCTCCCTGAAGTTTCTGGCTTAAATAATGCAACCTAGTTCTTGTATGGTAGAATGGGAAAGGTTCGTTACCTGCGCTAATTTCACTCATGTTTTGTCGGTTTTGGTGTTAACTTTTGTTCTTAATGGGTTTGGGTGTGCTCTTCCAGCTGCAACGGTCGTCCTCAGAGTTTCATTTTCATCTGAAATGTTGTTTCAGGAAAGTGAGCAGGTTAGCACTTAAACCAGCCACCTCCCTATCATGTTCATTGATGTTTTGTACAAAAGCTGCTGCAATTTCCTTGCTCCGGATTGGTTGATGAGTGGCACGTGACCGGTGCTGGTATGGCGGCCATGTTGGATGTCTTTGTATGAATAAACTTTGCAGATGTAGGACTGGTCGTGGTTTGTTGCAGAAAGAGCTGCTCAGTAATAACGATGACGTAACGTGAGTTACAAGTGCAGATCAGCTACCCGCAAAACGAAGGGAGCGCTCGCCTCGAGCGGTAAATAGGTGAAAAAAACTGTTTTGGGACGACACCTTCGGGCAGAGGTTCTCGACCGGGGGGTCATTGTCAAGACTTACTGAAGGTAATGACGCAAGAGCGACTCTAGCCACTACGAATGAAATAATACCACAAAATTTTGGAGCTGAGGAGTGGGCCATTGGTGTAAAGAGTCTAGAAGAGGGCCACTGATTTAGGGTATCATTCTCGCCCTGGGGAGGGGAAAAGGGAAGCCATCCATGATTATCAAATTGCTATCAGGCGAATCTTGGAAGTTTTTAAAGGGAGCGTGAAAGCGAAGAAAATATTTTGCAGTTTTGTGGGTTAAAAGTAGACCACTCACACAATCATATGTTTAAAATTTGTGAGGGGGTCTAAAGTCATCCTGGATCAGCCAGCAACTTAGTAATAAATTTATTGAAATACCGTAACGTAAAGAATTTAACAAACATGTTTACAAGTGGCAAGCTCATAGATTGAGGCTGTTATATTGGTCCCAGTCTGTTTCCGCCACAATCATTAATTTCTGCATGAACACCGTGAACACGCGCATTCCCGGAAGATGGATCTTTTTCACGATAAACACGTAATAACAACACAGCGCGAGGATGTAGAACACGACGATGACGATATAGATCGGGTTTGGATTGTGGAGAAAAGGAGTTAGGAGGAGGTAGGTTGACACGATGGCGGTGAAGATTGGGCACAGGAGCGGCACCTGAGGCATAAATAGCTTATCAATACGAATCTCGCTAAACTTGGTATTTTTTGCCGAACTTGATCTCGAAAAAGTAGATTGAAATTTGAACTTATCGTAAACTTGACAAAGATGGTTTAAGCTTAGCATCAGGGCTGCGAACTCGATCATTTTGCCGAATTCAAACTTGAACTCGAAAAAATATTTTTTCTGAACTCGAACTCGCATAAAACTGTTCGAGTTCATTTGAAAGATATTTAAATTTTCGAAAAGAAATAAAAGATCACTACGAAATATAGTTTGTTGTTCAAGCAGTCACAATCCGTGTACATTGAAGTTATGATTTTACCAAAAGAAAAGCTGCATGTCGTTTATTTGTTCATGCCATTGCGATCTATAAAGTCCAGGGCTGCGAACTCAAACTCGCTGAACTCGGTCATTTTTGCCGAACTTGAACTCGAAAAATAAAGTTCTTAGAACTCGAACTTGAACTCGGTTAAAAATCGATCGAGTTCGCTTCCCTGCTTAGCATACACTTAGCAAAAACTAGGCTACTAAACTCGCACTCGCAAAATAGAAATGAAGCATTTCAACTTGGCTCGCCAATTTTTAATGAACTCGAACTCGGTTAAGTCTTAGGAGTAGGCGAGAATCAGTTTTCATAAAATGGCCAAGCCAATGATTCTAGTTTCTGATTTCTTCATTTTTATCCTCCTGTCACGAGAAAGCGGCGGAGGCGCTATGCGTAGAATTAATCCAGACTCGCTTAGGAGTTGCTCTTGTTTCCGAGTTTTCCGCTTGAATTTTGCTTCTGACTTCTTCAATTAGCTGCTTTTTAGATTCCACCAAGCAGATATAATTATTGCAAGTCATCTTATTCGAGGACGCAACAACGAGACTTGGGTAGGAGTTGAACCATCAACCTTGCGATCATGGCCGTCGTAAAAACGACGCTCCGAACCACTCGGCCACGCTGCCGAATAGTGAAGTCATTCGGTTTCCCTAAATTCGATGAAAAGCGCTGGCGAGTTTGCGTCCTGCTCATGAAGTGAGCGCACACCTTATATGGTCGATCAAGATTCGGGAACTTCCTCCTCAGCACGAGGATACTGATCGCGCTCAATCCTTGACTGGTTAGAGTAAAGAAAGAAGATCCATTGACCAGGAGATTGAAATCTCCCATCATTACGTAGATAATGGTGATGATGCAGTTGCATATGATTGCTGGAGCAGGAGTGTAGTAATCTACGTGGATCATCCCGAAAACCTGAAGAGAAAATATTTCTACTGAAATTTTGACAGCTCAGATGAGCGAGTGGATAGGCCTTCTGGATCTGGAACTAGACTCGGGTTTGATTCCGAGTCGGGTCAAACCAAAGACTTTAAAATTGATATTCACAGCTTCCTTTCTGGACGCTCAGCATTAAAGGGACAGTGTGGAGAACAAGCCGACAAGTTTACTTGTTGTGCCGTTGAAAAAGGCACTTAGCGGGATTATCCCTCCTTGGCGTAGTAGACAGGTAGCTGGTAGGCCTAACTCCTAAGCGAGCTCATTATAGCGTTTCGATCGCTTTTTCGTGATAGAAGGATAAATATGTAACTAAATTTAAACACACAGAAAAGAAATAATCGATTGACCGCACCTTCGGAGCGAGCTCACATCGAGAGGCAACAAACAATTTCCGTGCTTTCAGAAGAACGATCCCATTCAGCGATCCTATGGTGGAAATGCAGACGCACACCGGGATCAACCACGAGGCGCTCCCCAGGGTTGCCGCGCCGAAAGTTTCCGCTACTGCTTTAGAGGCGATGATTTCTCTTGCAGATAAAACTGCAACAAATTTGTCATAACTAATTATTCTAAGTCCTTCGCTGTCGCTAGCGGCTCGTCATCGTTACAATGTTTCTTGAAAACTGCGGCGCTAAGTCGCGGAGATGGATCCCGCCGCTCGTTATACAGATGGCTCAGGCTGACTTTTTGCAACCCGAACCGCCCATGGCCCGAAACCTCTAGCCCAGTAGGCTAACCGTAACCGACCCGGCGACTCATCCCAAAAATACAGCCCGGCTCGCCCAAAACCCACTCTTTTATGAACCTTCAACTACATTTAAAAAAAAAGTTGAAAGGGATTTCAAAAATTGGTAACGGCTCGTCAGCGGTCTAAGTAGGAACAAAAGATAGAACGTTAGCGGACCACTAAATCGACCGGTTAACGACACGTTAGCGGGCCTCTTAGCGGCCCATGCCATCTCTAACTCGTTATACGCTTCGGAGTAATATCGCGAGCATATTAATCAAGGTTTGTACGTCGTTCGCTCGTTTCATTGGTTTCATTCCAGTGTAGGATAGAAATTTGACTTTACTTAAACTGATCTACTGTAGTTTAACTTTTGATTATTTGGAAAATAGATACATCAGTTTCTGAAAGATTACGAAGAAACTAGAACCGAAGATGCAGAAGCTTACTCGCTAATTCCTGAAATGTTAGCGGCAGCTTGCACAGGCTCGTTCTATTAGGAAACATATTTCACGATTTTTCTGCGCAAATTGCTTTGAAGACCTGATTGTCAATAAGGAAGTGAACAGGTTGTATAATTTCTTTTCGCTAAAGCCATGTAATGTCTTATGTATACATCTGTGACGAGAATCGATCCAACACTCTGAACTCCAACAGTGTAGGCTTATTCTGAATTGATACAATATTACTTTGAAGAGGCGCGATTTATTTCAAAATTAAGAAGTTATCCAACTTTTGCTGAAAAAACTCATTCATTCGGTGTAGCGTCGTTTAAGTTGTTATTTGTAAAAAGGCATTTGGCATTTGGTTAGAATCGAACCAACTTCTAACTATTTGGCTTTCCGTGCGACGCACGCGAGTATAACCGATGAACGCTGCAAAGACGCGCACCTTTAATTGAGTTGAGAACAACCCTATCTTGTTTGTTTTTTATATTGACAACTTGTTTGCAAATTTGCTGGTAATTTTCACAGCCTTTTGTATTTCCTGATTGCAAGCAAAGCTGAAGCTCTTTTGAGCGAGACAATTGACTTTGGCCACTGGAAGGTACGGACGTACCACCGTATTTCAGAATTCGTAGTATATGAATTTTACTGGGTAAATTCAAAGAAGCGAAGGAATCTTGGTTAAAGGTCACAGCAGTTTTTACTGAAGTGATATTGGAGTTGAATTGAACCGCTACTCCCGCTCTTATACTATAGCTTGGCTACTTACACCGCCCTTTCGTTAGTGGAGTTTAACTGCTATCCCAATAAAACGTGGCCACTGCCACATCCTTAGTTAAGTTGGGCTACTGCTCTCTTTCCCCACGTGGCCTCTGCCACGCCCTTTGTATTCGAGCCACTGCTCTCAATTTCTCGAGATACCTTAGCTAGAAGGGTTTCAGGATTCTTTGGTCGTAACCGGAATAATTGCTTGCAAGAAGGAAAATTGTTTTGGTAAGTGCGAATTGTTTTTTATTTATGCAATTTGTCTTTGAAATATTTACGTTACCGTTGCCACGCCTACATCCAACTATCAATGTGATGAAGTGCATGACAATCGTGTGACGCGTGTTTGATTCTGCAAGCGATCAAGTTCCGTTACATTCGGTATGAATTGGCTCAGAGTTGCAAAAATCGCTACCGCGAGGTGGAGCACTTGGTACGTTCCCTGCATTAAAGCTTGATGCAATTAAAATAGTATTAGGCGTTGCAGAGCTGACAAATTGTAAACACGCTTCGTTACTACTTAATCTCTTGTAAATAACTCGGCAAAGTTGTAATAATTCATGCTCTAGGCAAAACTTATCGCATTTTTTTATTCATCATAATGTCAAAGCTCAGATATTTTTTGCCAAGTTACTCGCGATTTGCATCAACCAACTTTCTGCCACATACTGCTGCATACAGTAAATGAAAAATTTACTTCACGTTGTATTTAGTATCTCGTAACACAATTATCCTCCTATCACGAGAAAGCGATCAATGTGCTGTAACGAGCTCACTTGGAGTTGCCGGCCACCTCTCCACTCTAGGATTGGTAAATACCCCCAAGTGCCTTTCCCAACGGCACATCCAAGTTTGCCGGCTTGTTCTCCACACAGTCTTTAATGCTAAGCGTCAATCAGGGAAGCTGTGAATACCAATTTTAAAGTTTTTGGTTTTACCCAAGTCGGAATCAAACCCGAGTCTACGATTACAGGGCAGACATTCTTACCACTCAGCCATGAAAAATAAATCAGTTCTATGTTTAAGCAAACCTATATTTTAGCACTTATATGGAGCAATTTACCTGATATAAATCCGACGTTTACACTGAGGTACATGCACAGGACGGTGAAGAATGCGATAAGGACGGACCTGGGCAGGTTTTTAGGCGGATTTTTTATTTCCTCAGTGACGGACGTTAACGCATTGAAGCCACTATATGCAAACATCCCCTGATAAAAAGCTTTTGAAATATCTGTGACTCCGAGTTGCGTCAGTTGAGCGGAGTTGAAGCTGTTCCTAACGTTTTCCCTTCCAACTTGGTTTCCGCTGATGAGATTAACGATCCCTACTCCGGAGATGATTACCAAAGACAAAAACTTGGCTCCAGTGAAAACAATCTCGAATTTTATTGATGTTTTGACGCTTTTGTAGTTCAGCCAGTGAAGAAATAGAATGGTGAGGATCGCAATCATCTTCACTCCACGCTCCGGTGGTCCACAGTCCCCAAACATGGGGGCGAGAAGATATCTAGAGAACACTTGGTACGTGGCTGCTCCCCCTGGCTTTACAATGACAAACCCCCAGATATACACGAATGCGATGGCCGGGCCGTAAGCTAATTTAAAGTTTAAAAAATCTCGCCCCGACGCTTTCAACATTGCACCCAACTCGCAGTAGCAGAGGCAGGACGACAGAGCGACCACCCCACAAGCTAACCAGATAAGCAGGCTCACCCCTACACTGCCATGCACAGCGTTCATGACTTCGCTGGGCGTGACAAAAATCCCCGAACCCACCATTGCACTCAACGTGATTGCGACCCCCGACCATAAACCAATGCGTTTTTTCAGTTCGAACTTTTCCTCTCCCTCTTTTTCTTTCCCCTCCATTCCCTTTTCTTTTTGTTCCATCTTTGATTTTTTTTGCTCCTCCATCCTTACTTTTTTCTGCGCAGTTTAACCTTGAATAAATCAAAATTGAATCAAAAGATTTTGAAATTAAATTTCGCCCGAGGTAATGACGTATGGGCAGTTGACGGAGATGAAACAAAATCCGTTAAACTTGGTATAAGTTGCGCGGATTGCATTGTATTATTATTGTATTAGTTGCATATTTATCCTCCAGTCACGAGAAAGCGATCATAGCGCTACAGCGAGCTCGCTTAGGAATTGCCAGCCACCTGTCTACCACACCAAGATGGGGAATCTCGCTAAGTGCCTTTCCCAACGGCACAACAAGTAAACTTGCCGGCTTGTTCTCCACACTGTTCCTTCCATGCTGAAAGTCAAACAGGGAAGTTGCAAATACCAATTTTAAAGTCATTGGTTTGACCCGACTCGGAATCAAGCTCGAGTCTACTGTTTAAAAGGCGAACGCTCTTACCACCCGGCCATCTGAGCTGAATATTCGTTCTAGTGCTAACTGCCTAGCGACAATGGAGAGAAATGAAGAGCAAACTTGAGGTTTTTTAGCTGCCTTCTGGATTTGCCAAAGTAAGTGGGAGCCGAATTCGCAACCTTGTGATCTGGTCTTCGAGCGACTGTCAAACTTTTCTAAATTATTTATGTTTTGTGTTAACTTCCACATAACTTTGACACGCCTCTGCCTCACTATGTACGAGTGAACCATCAGCAAGCGCAATAAATCTCTCAACAGAACCTAGAAAGTCAGCATTCATTTTTGGAGCATATCGTTTGCTTACGATACCAATGTTTAGGTGATGTTTATTGCGAACGGACGTTTTTTCTCTGTAACGGAAATTTTATTCGGAGGCCTAACAGGGTCCATACATAGATGCGCTTTGAGTGGTGGTTTTAGACCTTCGAGTGAATATAATGTGGAAAAGGAGTGTTCCTACAGTTGAGCTTTTATAGGTCCAAGAAACACGCACACCAGTTTACAGCTCCAAACGTAATATTCAAACAGTATTACGTCTCGTCATTAACACATCAAACTGAATACACAGGTTGATAAGCAATGGGACGTAGCGGTAGAGGATTTCTAAAACAATTAAATTACACAACCGATTTAATGAATTAAATTATACAAATAAAAGTAAACTCACCTACTAAATTAGTGATCTAACGGAACTTGCGGCTTACTAAACAAGGTAGAAACAAACCATAAACACATGCGGTCGACTCTTTCCATGAGTTAAGTCCAACTGACCATAAAGAAGTTGTTGTTGACCCAGGGCCCTTGGCCACATTTGTGTAGTAGGCCTACATGTTGCTGCAGCGAAATGGAGTTCACCTTACGGAAGCTTTTGTTCTGGCCGACAGAATTCCTCATAAAGTCTCGTGTCTCGTCTCGGCTTCGTAACTTTTAAGTTTTGTCTCACCTCGGCTTAAACAAAAAAAGTCTCGTTTTGGGTCTCGAAGCTGTGATCTCTCTCGTTAGTTAGGGACCTCGTTCCAGCTCTGCATCAAACCCGCGAGACCAGCTCCTCAATTCAATGCGCCGACTACCCTATACTGAATTGTAAGCATTTAACACTTTCGTAGATTTAAATCTGGAACATAATTGCAATTCGATGACTGGAAACAAAATAACGAAATGAATAAAAATGTTGGGGCAATTAGCGCGCCTCGCTGCACCGGTATAATGACTACGACATAAGTTATTTGGCAAGCTTAGGCTACGTCCAAGTCAGTTGTAAACTACCGGTATTCGTCGATGTGTGGATTAACCATAGATCCTTTAGCCTATATTATACAGTCGGGGACCTGCCTGTGAAAGATTGTGTCACCACTTGCTCCATTGCGACTTCTAGTGGACTTGTGGCAACCAACCTCTCGCGTAGCCTATACCACAAACGTCAAATAATTCCCCATCAATGAGTTGCATATCAATCGAAAAGTTGAATAAACAACGCCCGGGAGCCAGAAGCGCTTCACACACGAATGATCGTTCTTTCGACTTACTCTACATTGGTGACACTGACAACTTGACGCACGGACACGCAACCTTTTTCTGACCCATGCATCTGCAATCACACAACCCCTTTCACGAGCTGAGTTCTCCGATGGCTTGCAATGCATCATTCATTCTAGCGACAGACAACTCTCTGCCTTGCCTTGGAATGCTTCTCTTCCTGGCGCAATGCGCAGCCGTCGCCGATCACAACAAGGGAAGTAGGCAGTGGCGTAGCAGGGGGGTGGGGGCATTTTGGACAAACTTTATGTAATTTTTTTCTTAATTATTTTGAACAACCATTACTTTGCTACACCGCTTATTTGCTAATCGTAAATCACCTTGCTGTGTTGCCCAGTGCCCAGGCGCAAAGTTGTGGAAATGGGCCCCGCCATCTCGTTTACGCTTTGGTGTATTCCCGCGAGTATACCAATGATTTGATTTTAATGTTTATTATGTCACAATTGCGTACTGTTTTCTTCTTCGTCTTTGCATTATTTGAATCGCTCACACTCAGCGTGCGAATGCAGTATAGGCACTAGGAAGTGATAGTCACAATTTAGGTGAGTCAGACTGTCTGACTCAGACAGTCTGTACAGTAAGTCTGTTCTTGCCTTGCAAGCTCAAGTTAGTTGTAGGCCTACAAGTCCGTTTGTTTGGTTTGTTAAGGTAAAAGAAGGTTACCATACGTCCTGATAAAAAAAAAACTAATGGTCCACCGAGAACACCTAGTGTACTCATAAGCAGCCAATTGTCCTCTTTTGTACCTTGTAGATTTAGATCTGAAACTGTTCATGAAAAATGGGCAGAACTGTTAAGTTTTATCGTAAACTGTGTTCAAAATTTCCTGTACTATGTTTCCGCTTGTTATAACACCCATTCTTTGATAAACCTTTAATCATTTCAAACAATGGAAACGACTCGTTAGCGGCCCAGTTCGAAACAAAAGATAGAACTGAGCCGTTAGCGGACCAACAAAAAGACCGGTTAACGGCTTGTTGACTGGTCTCTAGCGGCCCATGCCATCTCTAGGCCACTTCACTTGAAAATCACTGCTTTACACGGATTATAAAAAACGCGACTCCACTTCCGCCCAAGACTCTGGCTCTGGCACAGAGATGTACAGGAGCCGGAGTCAAGCAAATTTTTCCGGAGCCGGATCGGACTCGTGGTTAAGTTTAAAGTCAAAACTGGATTAGGAGTTGGAGCCGGAGTGACCATTTCTTTAAGCCATTATTGTAATGTTAACTGAACATTGACGGAAGTTATGCTCGCTATCCGCTATCAGGCATCGGTTCGCGCACGGTCTCTTAAACACCAGTAATATGACTGTGGGATCGCGCCGACGCGAGTTGAAATCTTCGGTGAAATAAAAATGTTTTTTCCACAGAATGCATTCACAGATGGTAGTCCAGTCAAGCAGCCAAGTTTATTTACCAGAAACTAGAAAGTTTACCTAAAAGCAGTGGAAGGAAACACTAAAAGACAAAAGTTTGGCGTAAAGCTTCCTGCAGGTTAAAATATTCCAAAGCAGTTTTTCAACTTTCACTGTGTTGCATAATTGCATTTTTTGCAATAGCCTAGAGTAGCGGAATATCCAACTGCGTAATTATATCCAACTACGTAAGTGCGTAGCAAGTTTTGCAAGAAAATTCATGAAGTATGATAGGTCTATGGCTCATTTTAATATTTGTTTCAATACAACTGAAATTTAACAAAGATGCGTAACCAATATAATTTAATAGAAAATGTTGAGGACACAACTGTGTTTCAAGTTTCAACTAAAGAAAAAAATTTTCAGCTCAGTTTAAACTCCTAGTCCAAGAAGTACAATCCAACATGCAAAGATCCAAATATACCGGAAACTTATCTGAGTTTCAATATTGTCGATTTTTGGTTCCGATTTGTGCATCTACATTAATTCGTTTATATGTTGCCACTTGGTGTAACAAATAGCCAAAGTTGAATTGAATGACATCTATTTTTAGTACAACTAATTGGAATTGCTGTAAGAGTTGGTGCATAACCTGCAGGGCCGTAGCCAGCCGGACCAGATTGGGGGGGCGAAACAAATCTCAGGGGGGGCGAAAAAAATGACCTTTTTTTCAACGATATAGCCATCCTAAGGTGTTTTCTGAAAAATTAACTGGGCTACGCCCCCAGCCGCTGACGGAATTTTCGAATTTTAAGCAAAAAATACTTCATTCTAACGCACTTTTTATTGAAAAAAAGTACGTGTAACTGATTCAATAATACTGGTAGCAAAAGGACCAGAAGCAGAAATCATCGCATAAAGCTGATACAAAAGTTATTTTTCATTGGTCTCATGGCCAAAGGGGGCAAAGGGGGAGTTGAACTCAACTATTCAAGATAACGTTGTTATCATCGATCATCTCAATCTGTTGGAATACTTGCGAGACTGAGATACTATCTACCACCAAATACGTTACTTAATATATATTTTGCTCTATTTCACTTCCAAATAATTAACGGTTTGCGTTTGCCAATTTGGGGTTCTACCTACTTGACCAAATCAAAAGACTGCAAAATAAACCGATAAACATTATCTGTGATAATCTTTCCAGAAAAAGAGAAAGCCCTTGCTATTATAAACTACAAAATACTAAAACTCGATGATTCGTATCAACTTGAATTGGCGAGATTAATACACCAATATACCCACAATAAACTACTCATCCGTATCAGAAATTATTTTTTTTATTCATCTAATTCGCGTACTACTTTCTCCACTCGAAACTCCACCAAGAATAATTTACTTCTACCGTCGTTTTCTACTACCAGAGCTCGAAAGTCCGTAAATAAGTATAAGGTCCAAAACTTTGGAATTCCAGAAACTCTTAGACAACAATCGCATAATGGATACAAAAATGCTTGCAAGAAAATTCTTTTGGATAACTACATTCAGAATCAGATATTTTAAATTTGAGCGTTTTGTTTTCTGTCGCTCACTCTGACTCTCATCTCTATTATACTGTAAATAACAAATATTTTGTGTATAAAAATAACTCTTCACTAAGATTATTTTTTAAGGGCTGTTGCTTGACTCGAAGACCGTTGGTCCCTTCGCAGCAGCTGCCTGTTGCTGATTTTTTTTTTTATTGTTTCTCAGTCTCACAATCTCACTGCAGCATGTTTTGCTGTGTTCTGAGTCGTTTAATGAGCAACAAAAATAAACCCGTTCTTTCTCTTCATCAAAACAAAGTAAATTCAATTATGACGTAATAATCAGAGCTATGTAATAATCGAACATCGCGAGCAAAAAGCGCAAGCAAAAAAGGCAAGTTGTAGGTTTGAAAGACAGTTTTTAAAACAGCTGCGGATGCCGATCCAAAAGGTTCAGTGAGAGGGGGGCTTGGGCAATCGTTCTCTCCCAAAACGTCAACAATTTATACTATTTGCAAAAGAAATGAAAATAATATTTTCAATAGGACTAAAGTATATTGCCATATTGCCCCCCCGGTTATCGAATTTGTGGATCCGCACCTAGCCGAGGATCAACAGAAAAAAATTGTATCAAAGTATAATTTTTTTGGTTTTATTGATAAAATCGCGATTTTCTCAGGGGGGGCGAAAATTCTGCCAGGGGGGGCGGCGCCCCCTGGCCCCCGGCTGGCTACGGCCCTGATAACCTGCATTTGAATTTTTTTCATTTGCGCGTAAAACCTCTATAAAGCTTAGGTGTGTCATATCTTTTTAGTGTGCTTCTTTTGCAATCTCAGTAGCTCACCGTTGCTTCACATAAAATTGATTTTTTACATTCAAACGCTTAATTGCCTTTTATTTTTCATTGCTTAAAATTGCTCATAGTAGTGTTACAATATTTTGAAATTGTCTGCTTTGCATTTTTGTAAAGCTTCAAAGCTGCATGACAAGGTGCTGCAACTAAGGTGAATTGTGTTTTACTGCGATACTGCATTTTTGCTTGCCTGTATTACTTTTAATTCATTCAATTTGTTACAGGAAATTTGCATGTAAAAACATTACAGCTAGCTCGACTGGTCATGAATCTCTTTCTGGAGAGCATGAAATTTAACATAGGCCTAAAGTTTGGAAAATGTGGCGATTGCAAAGTTTGTAAAATACTCCGAGTAACCGTAGTGAAAACAGGAGTTGGAGCTTTGATTTTTGACGTAAACAGGAGTAGGATTCTGTAATTTTGGAGCTGGATTTGAGTCGTAGCCTCAAAAAAGAGACTCCGTACACCTCTGCTCTGGGATTGTTCTGGGAAGTGTTGCCAGATTGGGTTACTTATCGCCAATTAGGCTGCTTTTGATCATGATTGGCGACCGCAATTTTTGGATTGGCGACTTGTGACTTTTTGGGCTATACTTGCGAGCAAGCTTTGGCGATTTTTTTAACAATTTTTTTAGCCACTTTTTAAAAAATGTTTCTTTCAAGAAAACAACGTTGAATGGTAAGAGAAGTGTTTGATTTTGCAACACTGGGTCTGCGTGTAAGATGTTTGTACCACTAATTTGTTATTATGTGACAATGGGAAGGAATAATTGGATGCCTTTTTACAAGCTGCTGATGTCACGTGAGGTTTTTGAGCCAATCAGCCTACTCTTACCAGCGCATTAGGTGAGTCTTACTAAAACCTGCAGGAGCACAAGGACCGCCTTTGCAAGTGAGTTAGGAGCACAAGAACCCAGCGACGGCGGAAGCATTTCTAAAGTGGGGGGCCCAAAACCAATGGTCAGATTTTTTTCGCCTACAACCAGGGCAGGCAGTGGCGTAGCAAGAAATTTTATAAAAGAGAGTAGGGCATAATTTCCGCATTTTTTTCAAGTGTAGGCCTATTTTTTTTGGCAGAACTAATTTGAAGCTGATTTAAAAATAAGAGAAGCTCTAGGGGGGTCCGGGGGCATGCTCCCCCGGAAAAATTTTGAGAATTTACATGCTATAATAACTATTTTAGTTCCATTTCAAAACTTTCAGACCAATTGTGTTTACATTTTTTGACCCTAATTCTGAGTGCTTCATCAAATATGATGCATTTTGTTCGCAGATTTTTAATTATGCGTGCTTAAGGCGTAAGGCTTATTGCTATCGAAGAGGTTCGAAATTACAGAAAATTTGTATACATCAAAAACATTTTTGAAAATGGCTGGTGGGAGGATGCATACCCCTCATCCTAACCCTCTGGATTCGCCCCTGGCCATAAGCTGTAGAAACCATCACAAGAATCTAGCATATTTGAGTCACTTGGCACCATTAGTAACTGATTGTTTTTTTTTTACTAAAAGGCAGAGTCACAAGGGAGGGAAGGCATGGCACAATGCTTCCCCTCTAAATATGCTGTTGAGGGCCGGATTTAAACAATGATAGGCTCTAGGCCAGGGGTGTCCAACCTTTTTGGCCAAAGGGCCACATGTAATTTACAAATGATAGCGCGGGCCACCGGAGTGTTTACTACTAAGACGCTACTAAAACTCTAATCTTAGAAACGTGTATTTTTACAATTATAAGAACAATAAACGTATCAACAGTAAATTCAACAAAGTTTTTGCTACGCGTCGATATTTCAATGTCAAGTTTGGCACTGTTTTTTTCTAACAAGCTTGGCAATATTCGGCAAGATCGAACGATTTCTTCTCGACTAAGTCGGTTTCCGACCAAAAAATTCGAGATTTTCACGTCTCAGACAGAGGCGCACCCAGGATTCGGCAAAGGAGGGGGCACAACCGAGGGTGCGGGGGCGAAGCAGGCAAAGGGGGTCGGTTTTCACATAAAAAAGCACTCATTTTGGCACACTGTTTTAACGAAAAAGGGCATGCAGTGAGTGCAGTTACTCGTGATGATACAAACATATTTTCGCAGCTTACGGTATGTCTAAAAGCAGAAGCATGGCCAAAATAAGTGAAAGGAGGCTGCAACCATTATCAGTTTGAGAAATTATAGACTGAAAGTTAGGTTTTAGCACCTTATTACAGAGCCACGGGGGGGGGATGATCGTGTGCCTATGGTATAATTTTGGATCGCGACCAAATCAAAATCAAATCTTCGTTATACTCGTGGTATTACGCCGAAGCGTGTAACGAATCGCCGGACCCGTCTCCCCAGCTCAGCGCCTGGGCTACACAGCTCCGAAGAAACGTCGCAGCGGTGGCGAGCCGTTGGCAACACCGTGCCGATTTGACCGAGCCAGGATTTGAACCCTAGATCTCCCGCAACGATAGCGTGTGCGCTAAGCAGTTGAGCTTAAGGCCGGTCCAACCTAGTTGATTACTGACTACTGTACTTTTGAAGCACGAACACGATTGTGCGGAAAAGATGTGAACGTAACAATATCGAAAGTGTGATGCGAAACAATTTTCATTGTGATGCAATAAAATTAACTTACAAGAACGCAAACATTAAATGACAATTTCTCGGAATGTAAGTTCACCATAAATTACGAAGCAATTAAGTTGACAATACAGTAGTGGTTATTTCGGAAAAGTCCCGCGGGCCACTCAAAACCTTTCCGCGGGCCACATGTGGCCCGCGGGCCACGAGTTGGTCACCCCTGCTCTAGGCTATTAGATCACACTGATAGGAAAAGCAAAAAAAGGTCTTCACGTCCTCAAATGTTCTGTTTTCCACTGAAAGTATCGGTGAAGAGAAAAAAAAGGTTTTTCATTGTTCGTGATGGGGCCCCCCATTTTCTCCGAGGCCCTTCGTTTCAGCCTGCTTAGCCTGTACGTAAGTCCGGCCGACCGGCCCTATGCCTACAACCCATATTTAGCCTGACCTCATGTGACAAATGTCCAATTAATGTGGGCTTCAGACCCACGGTTCTTGCTTCTAGTTTCTGTTCCCCCCACCCCACCAACAAAATTTTAAAGAAGACATCTTTGCATTAAAGCGCTTTCCTGGGTTTTAATTTCGATGGTAGGCCTATTAAGTTTCAAATACATTCATGCAGAGGCAATATTGTAGAAACAAACGCGTAAACTAGGCCCCCCCCCCCTGAAAAAAAGTAGGAGGCCAGGGCCCCCGGCTCTCCCGCTTCCGCCACCTATGCAAGGACAGCTAGGGGCGCTAGTGAGTTATTACCAACCCTAACCCCTCACTCTAACCCTAACCGAATCCTAGTTCTTAGTACCGCAAAACGGGGTGAATAGGAACACCTATTGTTTTTGAATGCTTGTTCCCAGTAAACCCCGCTAATGTTGCAGATGGAAGCATAAGTATGTTTTGTGGCGTTTAAACTAATACAAATTAACCGCAAATGGACGTAGTAGAGCAGTAAATAACCACAAAACTGTGATCAAACAAAGTTTTATTATCACTCTGAAAACAAAATCAAAGTTGAAATTCCCCAAATAAAATCGAGTTCAGGCACTGCAGAGCAGTGGCGGCTCGTGGCCAAAAAAACAAGAGGTGCTGCAAGCGACAAATTTTGACAAGCCTGTTTAACTGTGGTAATCCCAACGCCTATTACAGAAACTCTCTAATACATAACAATATACAGGAGTGATTTCATACTAAAACCACAGAAGAGTTACCAAGCCTAGTAGGCCTAATACCTTAATACTGATGTTCAAGTAAGGCTGCGATAGGTAACACAAAACACCAAACAGTACCAGTAGATTTGGTAAAAACAATACAAATTTTCTCACTTGCTTTTTAAATTACACTGCACACTCTTACATGTGGGTAGATTGAGGGCTATTATCCAAAAATCCAAGTTTTTTTAAAAACATTTTAGAAACCTGGCATAGATCCCCAAATATATATAATATACATAAACCGGGTACCAGGGGCGCCTAGAGAAATTTCGGGCCGAGGGGCAAAAATTTCGTTTGGGCCCCTTGGTCAGTGGTGCTCCAAAATCAAGCGATGAGCAAAAGAAAAGGTCATAGCGTCCACAGATGTTCAAATTTCGGCCCGAAATCAAAAAAACATTATCGCCTGTGGCAAAGCTAGAAACTTTAAAAGGAGGGGGTCATAATTTCCACAGTTTTTTCAAGAGTATTTTTTTTTCGGCAGAACAAATTTGAAGCTGATTGAGAAAAACAAAAGGGGGCATGCTCCTCCGGAAAAATTTTGAAAATTTACGCTGTAATGGCTATTTTAGTGCTTTTTGAATAATTTCAGGCAAATTTTGTTCGAATTTTTTGACCCTTATATTGAGTGCTTAGTCAAGTTTTGTTCGCACATTTTCAATTATGCGTGCTTAAGGCGTAAGGCTTATTGCTATCAAAGAGGATCAAAATTATGGAAAAATTGTATACATCAAAAACATGTTTGAAAATGGCTGGTGGGAGGATGCATACCCCTCATCCTACCCCCCTTGATCCGCCCCTGGCCATAAGCTACAGAAACCATTAAAAGAGTATGGCATATTTCAGTCACTTGGCACCATTGGTTTTGTTATTGTTTACTAAAAAGCAGAGTCAAAAGGGGGGGAGGGGTGCATAGCACAATTGCACCCCCTAAATACACTAGTGGCGTCCGTAGGCCGTAGTTTTGCATTCTATCTTGACAATTCTGAACCCAGGGCCCCTCTGTATCTCCGGGCCCCCGGGCGATGACCCCTTCTTCCCCCCCCCTCTCGGCGTGCTTGAGTAGGCCTCTGTTGGATTAAGCTGCACGACTTATGCACAAATGCATTCAGCTTAGCACGAATTTTTGTTTTCATGATAAATACAAGACTGAGAACATTTTGATGCCTTTTTGAAAAGTTTTCCTGACGAAATATCTGCATGACTTAGCAAAACCGTTATATGGTTACTAAAATTACGCTGTTTTCTTGGATTCGTAGTTATGAAGAGTGCGTCAAAAATTTGGGCTACTTTTAAGTGGAATTGGCTACTTTTGGACTACTTGATATAAAAATATGTGGCAACCCTGGTTCTGGGAATGGGATGTGGTTCAGTGGTTGTGAGAGAGGAGGTAGTGCCTTGGGTGGTACCATGGGTGGTAAGAGTTTGTCGAAAGACCAAACAAAAGCAGATGTGGAGACACAGGTATGGTAACAGCGATAAAACGATATACCGGTAGGTTGAACAATAAGCATGCTTCAGTAAACAAAAAACATTGTTTTTCAGTTTTATAAGAGAGACTTAACAGCTTAATCCCATACTAGGCAGCTGGGCAGCAAAGGGTACCGGTAGATCATTCAGGAGACATCTGGTATCAGCCCCCAAGTTCGGTTTGGTTAGAGTTAAATGTAGTTAGGGTTCGGTTCAGTTACAACCCTAATCAAACCTAATCCTAGCCAAACCTAACCAAACCTGGGGGCTGATACTACTCTGTACTACATGTTACCCAATCATTCAATTAACCGAGTCTACAAAAATATATGTTAAAAAGGTTGCAATATGGGATGGTAATATAACCACAATGTCGGTACAATACTGCAATGATGCATAAATGGTTGCCAGTAACTTCGCCACAAACACTTCGTCACATGGTAATTTCGCCACCCTTTGAGAAGGTGAGGGAAAATGTGGGGATAGTAGAAAAATGTGGGGATAGTAGAAAAATGTGTTGGTGTGTGGGGAGAGATGTGGGAAGAGGTATGAGACTTGAGAGGAAGTGTAGGAAAGTGTGTTGGGGTGTGGGGAAAATAAGGGGAGATGTGGGGAAAGGTGAGGGAGGGAGGAGATGTCCCCACACCCTAACTCACTTCCCTACACCCCTCCCATTCCTCTCCCCACTCACCCCATACCCTTTCCCACACCCCTCCCCACACATCCCCCACACCCCAACACACTTCCCTACACCTCTTCCCACAGCTCCCCTCACCTCCCCCTACACCCCAACGCACTTACCCATTCACCCTATGCACTCTACCACACCTCTCCCCACGGTTTTGATTATGTGGCGTGTTACCATGTGACGATGTTACCTTAATAAAACAGATTATTAATGTACAGTACCGGTATGGTCAGATGGTACGGTACGTAGCAGAAAAGAAATAAGTGATGCACTAGGTAGTCTAATAGCTAACCAGCTCAGCTATCACAATATCATGCACCTGAAACTAGGCTAGATGTCCTAGGACTTGTGGTAAAAATTTTTGAAAAATGTTTGTACAATCAGCTTTATGCTGGTAACTAGACTATTGTATATAAAGAAACATTTTCTACAAGTTTCAATTTGGTTTCAGAGAAAATCGATCGACTTAAATGGCAATATTCCAAGTAGGCCTTATGCGGTGACATAATTGAGGGCTTGGAAAACAAAAATATACCAGTAACCTTCCATCTTAGATTTGGCCAAAGGTTTCAACACCATAAATCACAGCATACTCCTTTTCAAATTATATTCATAATATGGAATACGTGGTCCTCCATACGAACTGCTGCAAAGCTATTTATGTGATAGGAAACAACGTGCTTGCGTTAATAATATACCAGTACCTTCAAATTGGCTAAAATGCAGTTGTGGAGTTCCCCAACGTTCAACTCTAAGACTCCTCCTCTTTTTAATGTATATAAATGACTTACCTGCTGTTACTAACCTCAAAGTACGACTATTTTCAGATGATGCAATTTTGTTGCACACTGACAAGAGTGCTCCAAAACTACAAGAAGTAATTAACAAAGCAAAGTGACTTGGTAAATGGAACACTCGCGGTATTTTTTTTCCTCGCGAATGCGAACGAACCAAGCGTGGGTTTATAAGCGCCATTATTTGCTACATCGCAACGACTTCTCTGTGGCACAGAGTCTTAGAGCACAGATCCTGGTAGGAAGCGCTGCACTAGTTTTGTGTTCAGTTCTCATCTCGGCTGTGGTGGATTTGGTGCGAACATTTGGCTTTGGACATTCGACTTCGGTTTGGCAGCTAAGGTTCAAACATAAGGTTCGGCTGGTGGCAGTAGTGTGATAGTGTGGTCATGGCATAAGCATATAGTCTGCTGTATGCATGAATCTGCATGATCCATTTGCGAGGAAAAAATACCGCGAGTGTTTCATTCGCCAAGTCACTTCGTTAACAAAGAGATATGTAGGGTGGACGAATGGATGAAAGTCAATCAACTCACTATCAATTAAAAAAAAAAAAACTGTATGATTACAACAAAAAAACGACTAAATACTACTTTAACATGCAAATAGGCCATTATAAAATTGAATGTTCAAATAAAGTCCAATATTTAGGTGTGGTGATGGATGAAAAAATGACATGGAAAGAACATGTGAATCACCTAAATACTAAATTAGCCAAAGGATCTTGGGCACTATCCAAATTTAAATCATATGTAAGCCTGAACACCTTGAGAACTTGGGTAACATCTAGTATAAGCCCCCTGGTTCGGTTAGGTTTAAATTTAGTTAGGGTTCAAATCAGTTACTAACCGAACCAGATTATAACCAAACCTAACCTTGACCGAACTTGGGGGCTGATACTAGACGTTACCCGAGAACTCTATATTATAGCTTAGTTTATCTGCACATCTTCTATTGTATAGCCTGTTGGGGAAGAGCAACTAAAACTACTCTACAACCTCTAAGCACCATTCAAAAACGAGTCTTAAGAATTATAACGAAAAGCCCTCTTCGCACATCGTCAACACCCCTCTTTAGTGAATTGCAACTACTGAAATTAGACGATGTTTATAAACTACAAGTTGCTAAAATAATGCACACCATACATGATGGAACATGGCAAGGGAACCGCATACCAATGAAATTAAATGACTTACATAAATATAACACAAGATTAGCATTAAAGTCAAATTTTTACACACCAAGTGTATATACAAGCAAACACAGGAAAATCCCTTGCTACATATGCAGGACCTCAAATATGGAGTGAGGTACCTGTACCCAGTGGCATGAAGTCTCTTCCTTGGCATAAATTTGAAAAGGCTTACTCGAAACTCTTACTTGAAGTTTACAAATAAAGTAGCGCACATTAATTGTTTTAAGTTATGTCACCTAATCCTAGTCATCTCATTCAATAATTAAATCAGTGAATTTCGGTTAGCTAATCAGTGTGTTTGTCTATGTGCATTTGTTTTATGTGTTGTCGTTTTGTTACCTGTTAAAAACTTACTGTTTCCAGTTTAAGACATACCCATTACCCAATTGCCCATGTTTAACAATTTAAATTTCTTCCTAAATGCTAGCACATGACGAATTTACCTAATGTTTTATGAATAACCTGATGTGTTATATTTTTGATGAATGCCTTCTAGTGTTGTTTGCTTGGTAGATGGCAGCTGACTTGATGACCGCATGGTCTTTTCACTGTCTCCTGGCCAAGTGAACTTATGATATTTACAAACTGCTGAAGTGTTTTCTCTTATTGTTATATTTTTTCTTCACTTGATGAATAAACTGAACTGAAGTAGTTTCAGATACTGGATAAGAAAAAACATGAGTAGACTATGTAGAGTGTAAAGGCACGGGTCAAATATCTAGTGTAGGTTATGGCCATGTTTTGATTTTTAAATTGCTACAGTAGTGCAGTTGCAACACTAAACAGCTCTTAATTATTTATCGTATCCTGTCCCCTTGTCCAGTTAAAGTGGGCTGGAAGTCTATGGGCTTTCTACATCATAATCAGATAATCAAACATTTAATGTCATAATTGAAAAATGTGATTATTAAGACATCATAATTTAATGAAGTGGCTATTCTTACGGGCCTTTGCATTTATCGCTTGCTGCTTGAATTTATTTTATTGCTTTGTCATGCTCTCGTACAACCGGGTATGATTTGCTTTTTTTGTACTGCGTCCTTTTGGCAGATATGCTGGAGACTTTCTCCAGCATTTATCTTAAAAGGGTTGATTAATACCAAATCTTATTATTTAAATGAAATAAGCAAAGTTGTTATTTTTACGGTCACGTTATCTTAGCCACTGCAAAATTGTTTGTTTGTTTGTTTGTTGTTGCATATTTATCCTCCTATCACGATAAAACAATGAATGCGCTATACGAGCTCAGCTTAGGAGTTGCCAGCCATCTGTCTACCACACCAAGATGGGGGAATCCTTTTGAGTGCTTTTCCCAATGGCACAACAAGTAAACTTGCTGGTTTGTTCTCCACACTGTCCCTTTAATGCTAAGCGTCAAGCAGGAAAGCTGTGAATATATACCAATTTTAAGGTCATTGGTTTGACTCGACTTGGAATCAAACCCAAGTCTATAGCTCCCGAGGCGGACGCGCTCACCACTCGGCCATCTGAGCTGTTAGTGAATTTAATTGTGATGCACACTGTGCAGAAAGCTCATGGACTTCTGGCTTGCTAAAATTGGACATGTGGACGGGGCAATTGTACTGTTACTACTATAACAAAAGTTTCGTCAGCCTTGCTACGCACAGCCAATCCAGGCTAAACTAGTGAGTTGCTATAGGGGCTTCTAGTGATGTGGGCTAGTTAGGCTACTGGCAACTTACTTTTGGTTGGTAGTTATAGGCTCTTTCACTGGGTATCGTTGTTCGGGGCCAGTCGCCTGCTAAAAATAGGGCACAACCTAGAAAAGAGATGAAGTGGAGATGTCCAGGTAAAGCAATGCAAAAAAGAGTCTTTACAGTCTGGAATGAGTTTAGCCTGGATTGGCTGTGCGTAGCAAGGCTGACGAGACTTTTGTTACAGTCGAAACATTAATTTATCCCTTGCAAGTTTCTCATGTACTGTTACTGATATCGTACTTATTTTTTATCAGCAACACTGAGCGTTCTGTATCATTTAGACTGGGATGTAATGATTTGTGCTCACACTTGAATTTGTAAGTGTTAATTGTGTACCAGTAGTAAAATCCTTTATGAAATTGTTGTGGCAAGGAATTGCTTGATTGTTTCTTTACAGGCCTGTGACGTTAATTTGTTGATAACATGCAATTATAACACCGTCAGCAGGAAATTATGGTATGTAATGAAATGGGGGATTAAATAACGGTTAGGGGTGGGCGATTGGGTCTTGGCTTATTACACCAACCTAGATTTAAACTTGAGTGGTTTAGTTTTGAGGTTGATTGTACCAGAAGCAATTATGATAGAAAAGCTTGCCGTTGTCCTCAACACTGCCTTAATGAGTTTGTGATAAGTCAAAATTTCTTAACTAGGGCATTTGTAAGGCGCTGACTGGTGTTTATGGACACACTGTGGCTCCCTAGCAATGACATAAGGAGTTGAAGGAAAAAATTACAATTTTTTCGTATTGGGCTTGTTACATTTTTCTTTGAAAAAATCTGTGTAACTGCAGTAACTTGATTAAAAAAAAAACTTGTGTAACTGCAGTATTATGTTCAAACGTGTCAAGAGTGGCGGGGCCCATCTCTGCGACTTAGCGCCTGGACAACGCAGCTCTGAAGGAGCAACGCAGCGGTGGCAAGCTGTTGATGACACTGTGCCAATTTGGCCGGCACGGGATTTCAAACCAACGTTTCCCGTACTGAGAGTGTGTGTGCTAAGCAACTGAGCTAACGGTCGGTTAGACAAGGTCTAATCAAATTTAATTTTAGGCAAAGATATTTTATTCAAAATTGCTCAACTATTAATATACCAGTACCAAATGCTTGCTGGTGAAAAACTTTTATCACATTTGCCTAGAGTTTTTCTAATTTTTCTGATGTTCAGCAACTTCTAAAATTCGCTGAATTTGGAGCTTGATGACAAGATCTAATTTAGCGGTCAGTTTCTAAATTAAGCTGTAAACTGATTGAACAATATATTAGATATATTTGTATGCATTTGCCAAAGTATACACTTGTAAGTTTTTATCTTCAGATTTCTTGTCTCTAGTGAACTATTGAATTTTGATCGAGTTATATATTTTGATGCATGACGTGTTTCTTTAAAGTACGAGCCTGGTAATGTTACCATGGCAACCACAGAGCAACCACAGAGTGGGACGACGTTCAATCAAACTCCAAAACAAAAAACAGGTCAATGATTGTAAGATGTTATTTATCCTATTTAGTCAGATACTATTTGTTCATATTCTGGGCTTGAGATGTGGTAAAAAAATCCAACCTTCATTATGGTGGCGGTGTTGAGGCGTGTAACGAGTGGTGGGATCCATCTGTAAACGTAACGTCTGGGCAGCACAGTCCTGAAGAGATGTTGCGGTGGTGGCAAGCCATTGGTGACACTCTGTCAAATTTGCGTATCCCAGGGATCAAACCCCGACCTCTGGCACCAGTAGCAATGCGTGTAACAACTGTGCTGACCATCCGGTGTTAAGATGTAGTAATGAATAATTTTTGTTAATTATGTGTAATATCAAAAGTGAATTGTACCAGTCATGGTGATAATTGCGTTAAAATTCTTACCCTGACAGTCATTGGTGCCAGTAATATTGATAGGGTTTTGTTTTTTGCTAAAGTGTCATCGCCGGGTTCAAAAAATTGATTTTTACGAAATGTATTGCTAAATGTTGTCTGAATCAACTATTTGTCATATCTGAAAAAAACATTGTTGATGCAAAATATCGTTTGATTACTTCTAGTGCTGTATGTTTTAGATTGTAAGGCGCCCTCAAAAATTTTCAATTTCTATTAACATTAATTGCACCCCTTTCATTCTGGGCAAGGGTGATCTTCTATTATAGCTGTTCTTATATGCATAAGGGTCAGCTTGTGATTATGACTAACATCTTATCTAAATTCTTTGTAAGTGGTTTTTATTTAATTAATGTATTATGAGAAGGTTAGCTTGTACCATTCTTTTCATCTATAGTGCAAGGAATATCCTTTGTTTTTAACCTGAATTTCCGTGCTATGTGTTTCAGGTTTATGCTGGTTTTATTGTTTTACGTAGAGACAAAATTTTCCAAGATTATGAAATTGCTTTTTTTTTTCAGAAGACAACTTCAACAAAGACTTGACAAATAAAGATGGAGCAGCGGTGAGTGCTACGATGACGTTGTTTCTTTGTGGGTTACCGGCCGCGTGTCCACCAGTTTAGAAAATCGCTGTAAGTGCCTTTCCCGACGACTCAACAATTAAACTCTCCGGCTTGTTCTCCACACACCCTCCCTTTAATGCTGAGCTTGAAACAGGGAAGCTGTGAATGTTTCTGATTGAGTTCTTGTTTGAACCGACTTGGAATCGAACCCGAGTCTATTGCAGCACTTGAGAGGCCGGCCTTCCAACCACTCGGCCATTTAACAGCGCTTTGTACCTGTTCATGTGATTGTTGGTTCAATAGTGCAAATATAGGCGAGGTTTTGTGCATTAATCACAGAGTGCATTCCATCTGCGTTTCCTGTCAATTACATGGAACTTTGTGTTTTTTATATTATTGCGCATGCGCAGATGGACAAGCCAAGCGTCCGTAACAAGTTGCAGAAAGAAAAAAAGATTGGACACCGTCGTGTGGACGCATCCACTGGACAGACTACATATAAAAAGGTAGGCTGCTTCTTCTACCATGTCAACTCCCAGTTTTCAGTATTTGATCAGCGGCTAGTCGGTGAGCTGCAGCACTTTGCTACAACTTCCTTTGCATTAAGCAAGTAGAATAGAAACGTCATATGGTGTGGTGTATACCTGTGCCCATGAAGCTCACAGCTGAGTATCCCTGCGATAACTAACTAACTTTTCTAGACCTGCTAATCCCTGGGGTGTCGCGGGGGTAGCGGCTCGAGTTGCAACCTCCACGCATCCTCTGCGACGAAGGGTAGATGCTCTAGTGGGATGCCAAGGCGAGGTGCTCTGGTGGGATGCCACGAGGCGAGGCCATTCGGGATTTGTTTTTTTCTTGCAGCGATTTGTAAAATAAATCTTGTTGATTAGTATAAATTGAGCTATGTTGTGGTTGCACTGGTGGCCGATTGTTTCACCTGCACAGTCGGAAGGAATCGGCAAGAAAAGCGGCGGTAATCGGAATATTCGGCAAGAGTTGAAAAATTTTCAAACATGTTTGAAACTTCTTGCCGACTCATCTGATTACTGCCGATTGTTTTGCTGATTCTGTTCCGATTGCTGAGGTGAAGCCTCTGGCATAACCGCACTCTACACTGTGCATACTGAGCGTATTGGTGACATGCAGACTCCATCATCAGCATTGAGTGGAAGTATTCAACGAGGAATCAGCCACACAGTAGCTGGTCTGAGTTCGAAGCCAGAGCGGGATGTTCTGATGCAAGATTTCCAGGTTGTTGAAACCATTTCTTTCCCCAGGTGACTTCCTTGTGTTTGTTGTGGGACGTGATGATTTGAAACCGGGGCGAAAATTTTATGTTAGATTACTTGAAGAAGAACTGGCTGGTCGGACAGGAGATCTGAGGTTCAATTCCTGGGCCAGTTAAATCGTACACTGTCGTCAATAGCTCGTCGCCGCTGCAGTGTTTCTTCGAAGCTGTGTTGCTCCGGCGCTCAGTCACGAAAATGGATCCGCCACTCGTTACACGCTGCGGTGTAATACAGCGAGTATAATGAACGATTTGATTTTGATTTACTTGAGGAATTTGTTGGTTGTTCGTTACTTTGCGATCATGCTGTGTTGATCCATATTCTATCTTGTTCTTTAGTGAAGGATCAAGCATCACACCCGCTCATCATTTCGGTGATTTCACTTTCCGCACATACGCTCCTACTGCTTTTCGCTATTTCCGAGATCTCTTCGGAATTCGTCCCGATGATTACATGGTAATGATATATAATCTGATCACGTGACCACTTGTAATGAATTGATCTATCGCAGTTATCAATCAGTCAACCACTGACGGAGTTGTCTAATCCTGGAGCTAGCGGATCTCTCTTCTTTGTCACACAAGATGATGAATTCATCATCAAAACAGTCCAACATAAAGAAGCAGAGTTTCTCCAGAAGTTGCTCCCTGGTTACTACATGGTCAGTCACCCGTGTCCTTTACCCCGTCACGCGATTTTCATTCATAATTTTTTTTTAGAATTTGGTGCAAAATCCACGAACCTTGTTGCCTAAGTTCTACGGATTATACTGCGTGCAAGCGGCTGGGAAGAATATACGTGTGGTGGTCATGAATAATCTGCTGCCCAGGAAGATACCGGTCAGTACCATTGTCGTGTCCGTGCCTAACAATATACCTGTTCTCATGCAATTTTTGCAGGCTTCGGATCCTTGGTTCTAGTTTCTGCGTCATTTTTTGAAGTCATGATTAAAAAAGTAATTGTGACATCAAGAACTTGATTGTGACGCAAAAACTAGAACGAAGCAATAGGGCTCACGAAAGTTGGAATGTTGACAGGAGAAATGTGGATAGATCTTGAGGTTAACTGGTCATTACGAATTCTTAATTGCACACTGTTTGTTGGTCTTCATACGTGGAGCAATTCGGAACATAATACAGTATTTCATGTTATTTAGATGCATCTGAAATTTGACTTAAAAGGTTCAACTTACAAACGCAAAGCTTCCAAATATGAACGAGCTAAGCGAACTCCGGTTTATAAGGATTTGGATTTATTAAGCGAGCTTCCGGACGGATTATTGCTGGAACCAGAAATATACAGTGCACTTATCAAAACTATGCAAAGAGATTGTCTGGTGAGTGTGCAAAATGACATGACGTCACACAGCTTTGTTTGTTACATCACTCAATTACGGTTACGAATAGTAAACAAATGCAACTGACGTACTACAATAAATATGGGACGAAAACAGCTAAAGGAGGAAAAATAAAACCTCAGTGAAACTGGACGTTTCGGCAACAAAAATTCAGCTGTGATCATCAGCAATGTAAGCAAGGCAGCATGAAACTGAACACAGAGTTTAAGTTTTAAGAATGACTGAAGCTTAATTTTTCCTTCAAAAATGCAGATGAGTTTCTGTGTTCACCCGCACGTCGGCCGCTTGCCATCCATAATCATACAAATGTGTGCAATGCAAATGCTTTTTTATTTCCAGGTCTTGCAGTCGTTCAAGATCATGGACTACAGCTTACTGCTCGCTATTCATAATATCGATCAAGCAGAAAGAGAGAAGGTATGTGTTGTGAAGGGAAATCCCCACTGCGGTAAGGGCTTGGTCGATGTCGTAAGAGCGGTTTGTCATGTGATGCCGGTGAAATTGTAAAACTCGTAAATTTGCTGCTTTGAATTTATCGTTATCGTGAGACGGCCGATGTCGTGCTGAGGGAGGCGCAAGTATTGCAGTGCATTGTTGTGTGCGAGATTTGGTCTCACGCTGAAAGCGTAGCAGTGTCTTTTGTTTCCGCACCGTCAACGCGAAAACGAAGGAAATATAACAACGGTACAAGAAAAGAGGCAACAAAATGTTTAACGTTATGGCATGTAGGTAGAAGAGGATTTCAAAAAGAAACAAGAGTAAGCCTAAGCATGGTTGCAAGACCCAGTCACTCGGTGATATCTTAATGAAACAGTTGTACCTCATAATCTGACATTTGGGTGGTTCTTAGTAAACAAGGATTGTTTTTTAATGAGATCTTGAGTAATTTTGAGGACAAATTTTTAGGCGAAAGAATCCGGAAATTCCAAGAATCAAGACAACAACCTGCGAGCGGTAAGTTTTGAGCAGACTGCATCGCGCGTTATTCTACACTACCTGCCGATTAACATCGTTGCGGAAGGTCTGGGTTCGATTTCCAGGTCGGTCTACTCGACAGAGTGTTGCCAACAGCTCGTTACCGCTGCATTGTTTCTTCGCAGCTGTGTTGTCCAGGCGCTAAGCAGCCAAGATGAACCCCACCACTCGTTATGCGCTTTGGTGTCATACCGCTACTATAATGAAGTGATTTGATTACTTGTGCATTGCAGTTATCTGCACGAGGAGATGTAACGGATGAAGACATTTCTACTCCTCCACCTCAAGGAAGTGAGTACCATGCTTTATACTTGAATATGATGCAATGAGAAACCCTGGTTCGAACCTCACTTAGGCAAGAGTGTACTTGATGTTGGTCATTATTTCGACTGCGCTGCTGGGCCACAAAATTTTGCACTCTTAATAACTTATTTTTGAATTGTGTCGTGACATGATGAATTGATGATGCACCTCCATCGAGTTAGGTCTTGGGTTCGATTACTGGCGCAATGAAATCGGGCGCTGTGTCGGCAACGGCTGGCCACTGCTACCAGGTTCTTCGCAGCGGTGTTGTCCAGGCGCTATTCCGCGGAGGTGGAGCACACGCTTTGGTGTAACATCGCGAGTATTATGAAGATTTGATTTGTGGATTAGCTATCGACTTGGCCTCATTGTGATTTGCGGATTTTTGATCTAATCATTTTGTGTTCCACAGAACGCAGAGCGAACTTCGCCAGTCAGAATGCCGTCATGTCTTCCACCATCTTGCGAAACAAATACAGCAGTGATCTTGATTTATGGTGAGTGTCAAGACTGTTGAGTGTGGATGCGTCTGTGTGCCGCGCGTGTTCTCACAGTGTCGTGTGTTTCAGGTCTGGTGGAATCCCCGCCAAGAATAACAAAGGCGACCGTCTGCTTCTTTTCTGCGGTATCATTGATATCCTTCAGTGTTACAAGTGAGTAGATTGTTTGAAATTTGCTGTACGTCATCTTACTCTCGTTCTTTTGCGTAGGTTGAAGAAGAAAGTGGAGCACACATTGAAGTCCATGATAGCGGATGGAGTGAGTGGCCGGTGTTATGTCTCGTGTTTTTTACAAATTAAAGCAAACCTCCTTCGGCAGAGTACTCCATAACTGTCACTAGCTACAGCTGCTGTTATAAAATCACTTAATCATGAAATCTCAACAGCCTGTTTCGCCGTTGTCGGCTCATCAGGTGGTTGTCATTATGTCATATTCAAATAGAATTAATCTTCGTTATATTTAATCTTCCACAGGACACAGTATCTGTCCACAAGCCAGGCTTCTACTGCAAACGATTCCAAGATTTTATGACAGAAAATGTTTTCAAGAAACGTAAGTTTTGTTTTCATAAGTTTGTGATTTTTTAATGGAGAATCAAAGAATCAAGCAGTCTCTAAAGAAATGCAGCCATTCCTTGAGCTTGCATCCACGGCCCTAGAAAATCAACCGAGGTCGGGCTACACAGCGAACTGCGCCTTCAAACTTCACTCACCGTTTAACGCCACGGGGTCTAAGGCCAAATGCCCTCCCCCCTGTTGAAGGGCCTGGTTGTATCCACCGTCCCCCTGTTGAAGGACGTGCTTGTATCTACCGTTGCCCCTGTTGTAGGGCATGCTTGTATCCATCGTCCCCCCCTCTTGAAGGGGGTGCTTGTATCCACCGTCCCCCCGATCAACCGATATTTTGCGGTCGCATCGAGAATCGAAGCTGGATATTATGAACGCATATTATTGATGTTTGCAGCGGCGATCCGGTTGCAGGCGAGCAACCGGTTGAAGCTTCATCCCTCCAGACGCGTCCAGCATCCACCACCATCCCAGGGATCAGTTGGGACAAGTAAAGAACCAGCCGAAACATCCGTGGCCAAACTGCACAGCCGCCCTGACCTACTTCCGAATGATTCCCCCCGATCTATGACGTCACGACCTGATGATGAGGTGAGTGGCCACTATATGGCGCTATGGTCTCTTAGAGACATCGCTATCGGCATGAGAGGTGAGGGTTTGATTCCTGGGCCGGGCAAGTGGGACAGTGTCGTCAACGGCGGCGCCACCGCTGTATTGTTTCTTTCGAGCTGTGTTGTTCAGGCACTAAGCCACGAAGATGGCCCGTCACTTGTTCCATGCTTCGGTGTATTAGCACGGATATAATAAAGATTTGTTTCAGGTTCGAACCAGCGACACGGCTGATGACAACAGCGATACTCCTGCCAAGCTTCATCAAGGTTAGTGTCCGCGACCATCTCTGCTCGTTCTACACTAGAACATGCTGATTGAAAGCTCTTCCCTGTTGTGAAGGTCATAATTGCTAAATTGGCTGGCTGCTTGCAGGGTCATGATGAGTTAGTCTTATCGTATTTACGAGAAATTCGACTGCTCCGGTACCGGATTACGATGGCCGAGTGGTTAAGGCGTGTCTCCGAGAAAGACTCGCTGCAACCATTGGTGACACGTCACAGGTCGGTGCGAGCGAGCGTGGGTTTGAATCCCTATCGTTTTTCTGATTACGTTGAACTTAACCTAAAATGAGTTAGATTCAAGTACGATTCATTAAGTGAAATTCTTAATTTCGATTGAAAATTTATGACGTATCTTGAATTTTTGAACTCTGAAACAGCAATTACAGTGATGTCACACGTTACAGGTGGATCGAAAGAAACAAGGCAGAGCGCAGACCCGGGAAGCAGCGGTGACAAAGCGCAATTGGTTGATAAGTAAGTTGGTTCAGTGCTGGTGCCATTGTCAACGCTATGAACCGACACTGAACTGGTTCTAATGCCATGCTGGTTTTAGATGTTTCTTGGCTGAACTGTAATATTTGCAATAAAATTGTAATGTGATTTTGAGGAATCCCACGTGGACCGTTCGACAAAGATTGTTTCTTTTTTTAATAATTTTGTAGAAACGATGATGCTTTAGTTTATTGTAAATTGTCGTAATTTTGCTGGATTTTGTGCTCTTCAAACTTGAACGGGTTTTGTTTCAAAGCCTGCTCACGCACTGAAACATTCTTTTTCATTATATTGTAAAACCGCAATGCTGGGCATGGCTTCCTTGCACAATAAAATTGATACGCACTTTAGTATAAATTGAAAAGTAGTTGCGTAAACTGTTGTGTGGTCTGGAATCTTCCTGTATTCATGTTTACTTATGTTTGCAATGATTATTTATCAATATGTCCAACCAGCCCAGCTGCGTCGTTAACAATTTCACCATGTCAATTTTTCGTTGTAATATTTTTGAGTCGATACTTGTTTGTGTCGATGCATCAGTGATTACAAGAAAGTGATCCCCAAATAATGTTTTTAGAGTGGTAGGGAGCTCATTTGATGAGGAGGAAGCGTCATCCAGTGTTCCCCCAGCGACGGTGGATAGCCGCCCGGTACGACATGGCAGTATTTATGAGAGCAGCGTATAAGTGAGCATGTGCGATTGATTTCTACCACTAAGCCACGCTGCTGGCTGTTTGTACTTCTCTGATCAAATCTTCGTTATATTCTCGGTTTTACGCCAAAGCGTTGGGCGAGTGGCGGAATCGATCTCCGCAGCTTAGCATCTGGCCGACTCAGCTCCGAAGCAGTGGTGGCGAGACGTTGACGACACTGTGTGCGATTTAACCGGCCCTGGCATTGAACCCGAGACCTCCCGCACGGATAGGGGTGTGATTAACAAATGCACCACCGGCCAGGTTCTGTTTGATCACTTCATGATTAACCTGACAAATCCAGCAAATGTACTGGCTGTTCGTGAAGTCCTGATACAATTTCAAAATATTTTTATGAAGTCGATTCTCGAAATATCTTAACCAGGTAGGTTTCATTTTAATCACCGCTGCTTAAAGTTTTTATTTAAAATAAAGTTTTGTGTTGCATATAATATTTTAATGTGTTTCGTTAATGGGTTAAATAAACCCCTAATCATTTAACAAGTGTTTATTATCACGTTCATGAAACGCATAAAAATATCATATGAAACACAAAACTTTATTTTAAATAAAACTTTAAGCAGCGCTGATTAAAATGAAACCTACCTGGTTGAGATGTTTCGAGAATTGACTTCATAAAAATACTTTGAAATTGTTTTGGGGCTTTAATCGCAAACACCCTATAATATTTATTATCCATCTCTGCTTTGCGACAGGTTTATCCCCAGACTCTAAACATTCACATCTTGATCTCTTTAGTTGCTGATTCTCCGCCTGATCAGCAGAGATGGTCGTGACGTCAGCATGATTAGTTCATGTTGCAACGATTTCTTCTGTAAAATTTTCTGTTTTGTAGAAGGTCTTGTGAGAGTAAAACGTCGCAATTTAAATTAATGAAAATGCCAGAGATAAAGCCTGGTTAAGTTTGTAGTAAAACTTTACATTTCAAATGCTTTGCAGATTGTTTCATCTCACGAGCGCCATCGTGTGGATGGTGCAGAAATGAAGACTGTCCACTTGGAGACTGCACTCTGATCATCTTTCAATTATTATTTCGTCCGCTGTACTAATCACGTCATAATATTGTTCTTAGGTAATAACTCTATTTCTCTGTGTCGTCTGGACAGTCCCTACAATACTTCTAGTGGCCATCTTCAAATATATTTGTTGTGACCAGTATTACCACTAGGTGTCGCTCATGTGTTATCACTCCACTGAGGTTTATGTTCGGAGTTGTAAATGTTATGCGGCCTCCGGATAGCTGCTAGCTTGTGCTGGTTACATTTTAAATTATACGATGTATTATGTTAAGATTATAGTGAAATAAAACCGTTTTCTTCCGTATACTCTTGTTTTTGGTAGTAACGGTAGTTACTTTTGTTTCCGGATCGTGAACACGATGAAGAATACGATGAGATGAAGGAAGTATGACATCGGTGCTAGAAAAAGGGCAACAAAACGATTAACCTTGAAGTTGCGATTGCCAGCAAATTGAAAATTGAAAGCATTTTTCTTAAAAAATTGTACGTTTTCGACCCATTTCATCAGGTTCTCATCAAAGAAAAAATCATGCTTTTTAAAGTAACAGCAAAACTTTCGAAATAATGGGATTTGGAGTTGACCTAAATATTATGATGACACGACACAATGCGTGCAATTATTACATCATGTTAAGGCAATATCAGAGCAACGCATACTGAGGGTCAACGTATTACGACTTGCGAGTACTCCGCATGAATTCCCACGACTACAATATATCATTGAACGTAAACAAAAGCAGTAAAATAAAATTGCTTTTGTTTAGGAGCATTAAGATGGGTTTTCGAACTCAACTTCACTGAAAAATAATAGCCAGTATATTTGCAATCATACAAACGTTTTTAGTTTATAGCGAAACGTTTGTGAGTAGCAATATTCGTTTTTTACTAGCAATATTTCGGTAAATTTTTCTGGGAACGGAAGTGACATAGTTGTGGAAGCGAAACCTGTTTGGAAGTATACCGCTTCCACATCCCCGTTTAAAAGCCTATTATTTCGAAAGTTTTGTTGTCACTGTAAAACAACATGATTTTTTGTGATGAGGACCTGAAGAATTGGGTCGAAAACGTTTAATTTTTTATTAAAAATGCTTTCAATTTTAAATTTGCTGGCAATTGCAACTTTATGGTACAGAAAAAGTAGGCTTACCTCCTTACCGAAACTTCAAAACGATTGACGTTATGGCATGCAGGACTAGAGGTGTAAAAAAACCGTTTATATTTTCGCTTGTTTTTTTTCGTTGCTTTTGTTTTTTTAACGTTGTTTTTGTTTTGTCTTCGCACTTGACAAAACCAAAAAAAGTTTGTTTTTAAAATAAAACAAGGCAATCAGCGTCAAATCGCACGACTAACATGACAGAGTATCGCACCTGTCATTGTACAGGGTGTCCATAAATTATTGCTACAATTTCAAAAATTCGCCACAGTCTTACTTTTTAAGATATTTTCAATTGGTTTGATTTACAGTTGAGGGAAATGCTTCCAGTTTACGTAGATGCTTTAGTATACTTCTACATGTGCACCATCAGTCGCACGTAGGACATCCAATCGACATTCAATTTCTAGCCATGTTCTTGCTAACATATCCACAGTAACTGTATCAAGTGCTTCAATTATTCGTTGTAAATCACCAACGTATCTGACTTTGGTTCGGTAAACAATATTCTTTACATAGCCCCTCAGGAAAAAATCAAATGGTGTGATATCAGGAAAACGTGGCGGCCATGGAATGGGACCATCACGTCCAATCCATCTTTCTGGAAATGTGTCATTCAAAAATTGACGAACTGCAAGACCCCAATGAGGGGGTGCACCGTCCTGCTGGAAAATAACTAGTGGTTACTGTTCAAGGTGTGGTGACTCATATTCTGTCAAAAGGTCGAGGTAAATTTGAGCTGTAGTTGATTTTTCGTCGAAGAAAAACGGACCAATAATTTTATCATGCATGATTCCACACCATACAATTAGTTTTGGGGAGTCTCGTTCAAGCTCGTAGGTTTCATGCGGATTCTGCGAGCCCCATATTCTTGAGTTGTGTTTGTTTATTAATCCAGAAACGTTCACTCGTCACTGAAACAAACACGTTTCAAAAATCCTGGGTCTGAATCTAATCTGTGTGGCATTGTCAATGCAAATTTTTTCGTCGTGGCTTATCTTCTGGCTTAAGGGCTTGCAGTAACTGCACTTTACTGCATAGGCCTACGCGTAAAATCGCAAATTTTTATGCAAAACTTTGTGTAGAGTGGAGCGTGGGATCTGCAATTGGGTAGAAGCCTGCGAATAGACTTTCTGGGGCTTCTGGTATATGCCGCTCGCACAGATGCAATTTTTTCTGATATTTGAGGTCGGCCAGCTCCCTGTCTCTGCAACACACTACCAGTCTCCAAAAACTTTTCATGCCATGCTCGAATGGTAGATCGTGCAAGTGGCTTGCACCGGTACGATTAAGCCGATAAGGCAGTGGTCGGCAATCTGTGGGCCGCGGCCCAACTGTGGACTTTTTAGCAATTTTTCGTGGGCCGCGAGCTATTCGGTTTTACAAAATGTTTGTGGGCCACATGCTAGCTGCAAATAAAAAGTAAGCCCATAGGCTACAACTGATAATAAAAACCTTCCCTTTGATGCTTTGCGCGTAAAACAATCCAATTCTTTTTCTCCCGGCGGTACATGGCTACACCGGCCGGTTAGCTCAGTCGTTAAGCGCGCGCCATCGGTGCGGGAAGTCTGGGGTTCGATTCCCGGGCCGGTCAAATCGGCACAGTGTCGCCAACGGCTCGCCACCGTTGTGAAATTTCTTCGGAGCTGTGTTGCCCAGGTGCTAAGCAGCGGAGTTGGGCCCCGCCACTCGTTAGACGCTTCGGCATAATACCGCGATTATTATGAAGAATTGATTTTGGTACATGGCTACATTGAGCAGAACGAGTAGAGGCTTAGATTTGGAGTGTGTAGTTCTTTTGAAGGTTAGAATTTTTTTTTTTTTCAGGAGGGTGGGAGGTTGCTATGCTGCACTGATGAGACCATAATAAGGTCGAAACGCGTCTGCAGCTGCAAATGAGTGGGTTGCCATGGGGGCTTCTGGTGATGTGGGCTAGTTGGGCTACCGGTAACTCAGTTGTGGGTTAGTGGTTATAGTTTCTTTCATTGGGTATCGTTGTTTGGGGCCAGTCGCCTGCCAAAAATAGGGCACAACCTAGAAAAGAGATGAAGTCGAGATGTACAGGTAAAGCAATGCAAAAAAGAGTCTTTACAGTCTGGAATGAGTTTAGCCTGGATTGGCTGTGCGTAGCAAGGCTGACGAGACTTTGGTTATAGTAAAAGCAAACCCGTAGTACCATGCACAAAAACTGGTGCCGTGTGTCTGTATATCTTTCATGCAATGCTCGCTTTGTTACTTCAGTTCTATCGATGCGAGCGAGCAGAAAAAAAAGCACGCGCTTTGCATTTTCTTTGCTTTTGAAACAAAGCATTATTTCTTTATTTTGTAGTTTGTAGTCAAATCAAATCTTCATTATACTCGCGGTATTACGCCGAAGCATGTAACGAGTTGCGGGGCCCATCTCCGCGGCTTGGCGCCTGGGCAACACAGCTCCGAAGAAACGTCGCAGCGGTGGCGAGCCGTTGGCGACATTGTGCCGATTTGACCGGTCCGGGTATCGAACCCCGGACCTCCCGCACCGATAGCGTGCGCTTAGCAACTGAGCTAACGGCCGGTTTAGTTTGTAGTCGTGTTGTATAATTTATTCGTTTTGTAGTCGTAGTTTTAAATGTAGTGGGTCTTCAATAGCTATTGAAAGGGTGATCTGGGCCGCGTTAAAAAAAGGTCGCCGACTACTGCGATAAGGTATTGTGATCTAATATTTTGTTGATTGTCGCTACACAGGACATGAATAATGACGTCCGACAATTTCACTATCTGGTAGTAATTAGGTTATTACTAGGGCACGCTAAAGTCAATAAAGTCAAAATTTTTTCAGGATTTTGTTACATGATCAAATGTGTAGGCCTACTAACGTTCGTTTCAGGTGTTCAGGAGTCTGTTTTGGTAGATTTTATAAGTCAAAATAAAGCCAAATTTTGCATAAAGTCAAAATTTGTCAAAATTGTCTTTATCAAAAATTTCCTTACAAAAACGAACAAATGTATATTTTTTAAATATTTTTTTGAACTTTTGAGCTGCTATTAAAATTTTATGCGCAGTTTTATTTGATTTTAAACTTTTGAAATGGTTGCAATATTTGCACTATCGTCACAATAATGCGTGCGGTAATTGAGAAGGAAATAGCACTTATTACGCATGAAACGTCATTGCTAATGCATAAATACGTAATTGTTAGACAATTAATCCAATCCTATAATAGCCTTGCGCTCTTTACACGTGGTCTTTTTGTAGCTTGCAAAGCAAAGAATGCCAAAACAAGCCAAATCTTCTATAGCGAACGTTAGGCAAACTTGCCAGGAATATCCGGATGAGTTTTCGGCGACTTGCGATGCAACCTTTGCGACGTGTTAGTCAAATGCGACAAAAAGGTTTTTGTGGAAAGTCACCGAAAAAGTTGGCAACACCAAGGAAAATTGGAGACGAAGAGCAAATCTCAAAGTAAGCAAACCTTTTTACATTTCGATTAAGTAAACTTCATGGAACAGGTTGTTTCTTCATTCTTAGCTGCAGGTATCCCACTTCATAAACTGAACCATCCTTCTTTAAAGTCTCTGTTTGCTAGAATTGGAAAAGTATTGCTTTCGGAGACTGCAGCCCGGGCACGTGTTGCTAAATTAGCATCCCGAAAAGAAGAACAAATTCAAGAATTACTACGGGACAAAAAAATGTTTTTGTCTGTGGATGAGGCAGAGGTTGCAAAACAAAAGTATATTAGTGTGCTTGTGGGCAGCTTAGATGCTCCGAATGACGAATCAGACATTCCTCGTTAATTGCCATCCACTTGACAGCGGTCGCAATGTTAATAGCAGTATTATTCTGCACACTGTGGATGACATATTGCGACAACTTGAAATAAAACGCGAGAATTTTTCATTGTTCTTGACTGATGCTGCTCGGTACATGTCTTCGGCTGGAAAGACATTAAAGGAATTGTACCCTTCTTTGATGCATGTTACCTGCGTTGCGCACTTACTACATAACTACGCTATGCGTGTGCGTGCTCATTTTAAAAATACTGATGAAGTAATAGCAACGATCAAGGCAGCAACAATCAAAAACAAAGATCGCAAGAAAGATTTTCATGATGCTGGTCTGCCATCTCCTCCCGACCCTGTAATTACAAGATGGGCAACTTGGCTTAGAGCTGCCTTATATTATAGTGGGAATCTTCCAGCAGTTCGTACCATTGTCAACAATTGGACAAGTGCAGGCCTCTTAGTCAGCAGAGCAAAAGACGCTATCAATGTGGAAGGTTTGGTGTCGGACTTGGTTGAAATAAATCAATACCGGACTCTAGCAGCCAACGTAGAGTTCTTAGAAGGAAGTGCCTGCACAATAACCAAAGCATACGGACTGCTGAAGAATATGCAATTCGATGATGATCCTTGCGCAATTAAAGACTACATTAACAAACGACTATCCAACTCTGATTTAGAAACAATAGTAAACTGTACCAACTTGACAGTTGACCCAATAAGCTACACACTATTGCAAAAAGCCCAGCCAACCTCTGCTGCTGTTGAAAGGTCGTTTTCTATGCTCTATGAATTACTGAGAAAAGACAGAAATTTTGATGTTAAAAACGTAAAAAAATATATGATGCTGTATTACAACAAAACGTCCTTGTAATTATTCTGCGTGGCTTTCACTAAAAAAATATAGGCATACTGTTAGTGTACAGTACAGTTGCGATAGCAACGCAATTTTTGTATTACACACATAATTGATACCGTTACACACAATGGCTTGTTATCCTAGGTCTTAACGTCATGCATCGCTTTGTTGCATTAGCTTCAACACTGAGTAATTGAGAAAATGTTCGAAGTAGGCTACCTTTTTCTTTAAAAACTTATGTAAATTGCAGATTATAAAACATATTTAATTAATAAAGTGCAACAAGACATAAATAATACGCGGAAGCGGTTAAGTCAAAATTTTACTAAAATAAAGTCAAAAATACATTTTTTTAGGTAAAAAAAAATGGCCCTATAGTTATTACATTCCCATTGATTTGCTTTTTGTGAGGTAAAGTTTCGTCACAATTTGTGACCATTTTAATGAATCAATATTATTTGTAAATCTCAAAACTGGACGTTTCGACAACATAAATTCAGCTGTCATCATCAGCAGTGTATGCAAGGCAGTACAAAACTGTAAGACTGTAAGAGTACAAAAGGCAGTGCCTTGCATACACTGCTGATGATGACAGCTGAATTTATGTTGTCGAAACGTCCAGTTTTGAGATTTACAGCGGCTTTATTTTTCCTCCTTAAGCTATTTTCGTCCCATATTTATTGTATTTCGAAATATTATTTGATTCATCACTTTTCGTAGCAGCTGTCAGCATATTAGCTTTATCTTCGCTATCAGCTTGCAGCCTAATATAAGTTTGAGAGATAGGAGATCTTTTATATCCACATTGTAGCAACAGATAATAAGTTCAGAACATAAAACATTTAATATCAATCAATGAATTGAACTTGAATCTAACTCACCAAGATTTAAGGCCAAATCAAACGTAATCAGACAAATCTGATTACGAGTGGGATTCGAACCCACGCCCTCACCGACTAGTGACGTAGGCCTATCACCAGCCCAATGGTTGCGGCGAGTCGCAACCGGAGGCGCGGCCTTAACCACTCGGCCATCGTAATCTGATGCCGGAGCAACCGAATTTCTCGTTAAGATTAATTCATCATCCCACTGTAGGAAGCCAGCCCATATAAAACATTTAACGTTTTTAAAATAGCTATAAAACATTTAACGTTTTTAAATAGAAAAGAACATGCAGAAAATATGCCAAGAGTTTTCAAACAGCTCCACCGTCTTTGATGATTTCTTTATTTTTATCCTCCTATCACGAGAAAGCGACGGAGACGCTACGAATAGGACGAATCCAGATTTCCAGATTCGCTAAGGAGTTGCCATTGTTTCCGATTTTTCTGCTTGAATTTTGCTTCTGACTTCTTCAATTTGCGTCTTGTTCAATTCCTCCAAGCAGAGATAATTGTCATGAAGCATCGTATTCAAGAATGCAACAACGAGGCTTGGGTGGGAGTTAAACCGTCAACCTTGCGATCATGGCCGTCGTAAAAGCGACGCTCGGAACCACTCGGCCACGCTGCCGTCCTTCATCAGAACATGATCGAAAATGGAAAGCTAACGCGCCCAGGGCAAACTAATTCAAGCGAAAAGCACAACCGTACCCTTGCTGTTTTGCTTTTCGCTTATTTAGTTTGCCGTGCGTTAGCTTTTTATTTCTGATCATGCTGTAATGAAGGACTGACGATTTGTCCGAAAACGTTCAGCATATTTTCTGTACCGGCATGTTATTTTGTAAATATTGGCCAAATCTATAATAGTTGAAGAAGTTCATGTTTATAGTCTCAAAACTTTTAAAATTAGATAACGTGCAAAGAAGAACAGAGGTGGGGGTCTGGGGGGGGGGGCGGAACCCCCCAGAAGTTGACAGGGTCTTGACGTTTTAGTTGATGGTGCAATAATTTATTACCCCCAATAATTTCCACAAATGTACGCCACTAAGCATGACCCACCGGCAGTGGCGTAGCAGGGGGGGGGCATTTTTAATAAGCTTTATGTAGTTTTTTTCCTAATTATTTTGAACAACCATTACTATACTATATTGCTTAATCGTAAATCATCTTACTCTGTTGCTCAATGCCCCTTCATCACACAGACAGTTTCAATGTATGTAAATTCTTTAGTGAATTTCTTTAGTGAAATTCTTTAGTCACAATTGCTAACCGTTTTTTTCTTCGTCTTTGCATTATTTGATTCGCCATGCCCCCTCCCCCCCCCTTTTGGCAATGTAGTAAGGTGCTAAAACCTAATCGTAAATCATCTTACTCTGTTGCTCAATGCCCCTTCATCACACAGTAGTAAGGTGCTAAAACATAATCGTAAATCATCTTACTCTGTTGCTCAATGCCCCTTCATCACACAGACAGTTTCAATGTATGTAAATTCTTTAGTGATTTCTTTAGTGAAATTCTTTGGTCACAATTGCAAACCGTTTTTTTCTTCGTCTTTGCATTATTTGATTCGCCATGCCCCCTCCCCCCCCCTTTTGGCAATGTAGTAAGGTGCTAAAACCTAACTTTAATCTACAATTTCTTGAACAAATAATGGTTGAAGCCTCCTTTCACTTAGGCCTATTTTAGCTAAGCCTCTGCTTTTAGACATAAGCTGCGGAAATATTTTTGCATTGTCCATAGTGACTGCGTCACTGCATGCCCTTTTTCGACAAAAAAGTGTGTTAAAATGAGTGTTGTTTTATGTGAAACCCGTAAAAATGCGTTGGCGGTTGGGGGGTACTCCCCAGACACCCTTGGCCTCCGGCGGCTGGGGGTGTCACCCTCAGGGCGGCATCTTGGATAAGCTTTATGTAATATTTTTTCTAATTATTTTGAACAACCATTACTTTGCTATATTGCTTAATCGTAAATCATCTTACTGTGTTGCTCAGTGCCCAGGCACAACGTTGCGGAAATGGGCCCGTCATCTCGTTTACGCTTCAATATATTCCAGCGAGTAAAATAAAGATTTGATTTTAATGTTTATTATGTCGCAATTGCGTACTGTTTTCCTTCGTCTTTGCATTATTTGATTCGTCATCCCTTTGGCAATGCAATAAGGTGCTAAAACCTAACTTTAGTCTGCAATTTCTCGAACTAACAATGGTTGCAGCCTCCTTTCACTTATTTTAGCCAAGCCTCTGCTTTTAAACATAACCTGCGGAAATATTTTTGCATTGCCCATAGCAGGAGCGTATTTAGGGGGAAGGGGTGGGGCATTGGGCCATGCCTCCCCTTTTGACTCTGCCTTTTAGTAAAAAAAGAACAACTAATGGTGCCAATTGACTGAAATATGCTAGACTCTTTTGATGGTTTCTGTAGCTTATGGCTAGAAGCGTATCCAGGGGGGTAGGATCTTGAGGGTTATGCATCCTCCCACCGGCGATTTTCAAACAAATTTTTTGATGCATACAATTTTTCCATAATTTCAAACCTCTTCGATAGCGATAAGCCTTGTTATGAGGAGGCGCAGACTCGGCAACCTTGCAGCCTTCGGCTGCAGAATCTTTCGCGTTATACCTCGACGCTCGTGTTTTTGTTTCGTACGTCTAACAGCTAAATTGAAGTGTGTGTCTTGCCGGCGTCAACTAAAAAAGTTCTGTTCTGTTCTCACGTTTTAAGCCCGCATAGCCTTATCGAAAATTTGCGTACAAAAGGCATCATATTTGGCGAAGTACTCAGAATTAGGGTCAAAAAGTTGGTACAAACTTTGCCTGAAAATCATTCAAAAGCACTAAAATGGCCATTACAGCATGTAAATTTTCAAAAATTTTCCGGGGGAGCATGCCCCCGGACCCCCAAGAGCTTTTCTTGGCTTCAAATTTGTTCTGCCGAAAAATATTTACCGTACGCTTGAAATAAAGGTGGAAATTATGGCCACCCCCTCTTTCAAAATTTCGTACGCTTGAAATAAAAGTGGAAATTATGGCCACCCCCTCTTTCAAAATTTCTCGCTGCGCCACTGGTCCATAGTGACTGCATCACCGCATGCCCTTTTTCGATTAAAAAGTGTGCTAAAATGAGTGTTGTTTTAGCTTCGCAATGATTGCTGCAGCTTGCGAATCAGCGCGCTTTTAATTGACGCATATTTTGTCATGCAGAATAGATGACCGGATTTGAAGCTGATTAATTCTTAAAAAATTATTGCTCATTTGAGGGCGGCAATTTTTTGAACCGCCCCGGGCGGCAAAAACTCTAGCTACGCCACTGCTCACCGGCCACCGCGGAACCCTTAAAACTGCTTCAATAAGCACTTAGATTTCGAAGATATAAAAACCATCGGAGATGAGATTACTTTCAGAAGCCAGGAAATAGCAGAGCACAATCAGTATTCCCGCTAGCAACAAAATTTGCAAAAAAAAACGGTTTTTTTTGAGGCCATGTTTTTCACGTATTTTTAAAAAAAAAACAAAGGCCAAAAAAAACATTTACATCTCTATGCAGGAAAGGTAGATAAGGAGGAGTTAAAATAAATTCAAGAATAGGCGTGGTTGGTGGTTGCAGCACCCATGTCGGGAGCAGAAATTTGCTTTAAGTGCTAGACCATGTAGCCTACGTTAGCGAAGATAATGATGAATAACGAGAAAGTGGCTTTGCAGAACTTAGGTTTGTGATTAATTACCGGTAGTCTAGCTAAAAGTACGGGTGCCCATCAGTGGCGTAGCCAGCCCCAAATTTCGGGGAGGGCGAAACTTCATAGGCTTTTCCAGTAGTGCACCCAGGATTTGACAAAGGAGGTGCCCCAACCAGGGGTGTGGGGGCAAAGCCACCGGAGACTAAGGGGGTCCGGGGGCAAAGTCATCAGAGGCTAGCTGGCTAAGCTGCTAAGGGGGTTTGGGGGCAGAGCCCCCAGCTGCCACAAGTTTTTATGGTTTTTGCAAGAAAAATACTCATTTTAGCGTAGTTTTTTTGTCAAAAAGTGATCTTAATTCGCTCCTGCTTGCGTTGTTTGTAAATTTACAAACCCTCGAGTGGTCTTAATCTGCCCCTGCTTGCGTTGTTAGACTAGTAGATTTATGTTAAATAGCATTAGTATCTTTGTGTGTAGGCTAGTGGTCACTGAAAATATTTCGGGGGGGGGGCAATTGCCCCTTTTGTAAAAGGAAGTGGCTAAAGTTACGTGACCGTTACATTTGCCTCTTTTGTTTATTTTATTAATTCGTCACGCTCTCGTACAATCGGGGAAGCGTGAAGGGATAATAAAATAAACCAAGGAGACAAATGTTACGGTCATGTAGCCTTAGCCTCTGCCTTTGTAAAAGTATTGTTACTGATGGCGGAAACTGCTCCGCTGCTTGAAGTAGAGTAGAAAGTAGGGGATGTAAAAAGTAACCAAGTAAAAGTAAAGAGTACCAGCAATTCAGAATTTGAAGCTACTGGTGCTTTAGTCTAGTAAAAAGTGGCGTTTGCAAAACCAAGGCCATAGAATCTAAAGCTGAGCTTGGACAAAAGATAATCTGCTCACTTCTGAAGGACGCGGAGGGGTCACCAAATGTAGCACGCGATCTGACTCCAAAAGTGTGTAACGGTTTTTGTTCGTTTATTGAGTTACAACAAACAACATTTTACAAACACGGGAGTACATTTGCCTTACGTCTCTGAACTATATATCTTTTTAAACTATCTTTTTTGGCAGAATCAGAATCCATAAATATATAAGCTTATTTCCTGTCTGTTATGCAAGAGCGGTAAATAGTAATTATCAAAACAAACCATTAAATTAAAGTGGATAATACAAAGTCATCCAATAGAACAAATCATCAACTACGAGATTGTATAGCAAATAGGCCTAAGCTCTAAAGTCGAATGTCGTAGTCATGAGCTGAATAATTATGCATTGAATAATTAGGCATTGCGACTGCACAAAGTATTGCAACTATGCAAAGCATATTTTGCCGATGTTTAAGTACATTTAGGATAATTAGCACATTTATTTGACAAAAATATGAAAGTGAAGTTTGTCATAATCTGCAAAATACAACTTCGTTCTCCACGCTAAACACAAACAACAAAAGACCACTTAATATTTGGAAATTGTATAACTTTCATATATAAAATAAAACAATAAGGCCTACCTAATACTAATGTTGCCAATTTTGTTATCACGCATGATTATTTATCATTTGCATGATACATTGCTTAATATTAACTACTTATCATTTTTAAAGCCACTTAAGTAGGCTTTCTGATTGAATTATGTAAGTAAAAGTAGAAGTAGTCGAAGTTTAAATCACTTAAGTAAGTAATTTAAATCAATAGATTACCAAGTGTATGTATTAATAACGTGCAGTCTGCTTTTCTTAACGTTGCCAGTGGTGTTCCACAGGGTAATGTGTTAGGATTTCTCCTGTTTAATATTTACATTAATGATTTAGTTGATGTATGTGCTCCTATTGCTCCCTTAAGTGATGTATATTTGTATGCTGATGATGCCAAACTCTTTAGCACAGATAAAAGTAAACTGCAACTTAATCTTAACAAAGTGGAGTCTTTTATTAACAATCATCAGTTATCTCTTTCCCCTGCTAAGTGTCAATATCTTCCTATTAAACGTAAAGGCAGTGTTAATATGATAACAATTGTTTTCTTGGTGACTGTGCTATTCTGTGTACTTCTACTGTGAAAGATCTTGGTATATTGATTTCTTATGAGCTTCATTTTGTTTCACCGTATTTTGAAAACTTTTTCCAGTAAAAATATTTGGACTTTGATGAAAGCTTTTGTTACCTATGTTCGACCTAAGTTGGAATATAATACTTTTGTTTAGTCTCCACATTTGAAAAGTAATATCAAATCTATTGAATCTGTTCAAAAAGTATTCACTAGAAGAGCCTGTATTCGTTGTAACATTCCTTTTTCTTCTTACTGTGATCGTTTGTACAAGCTTAATCTAAAATCCTGGGAGTATCGAAGGCTGGAGTTTGATTTAATTCTTACATACAAAATTTGCTATTGCTTGATTGATATCGATTTTAATGATTTTTTCGTATGTGGTAAAGCTAATTACAATCTGCATAGACATACCCTGGTTCTGAGATGTAAACATAAACCCAAGCATGACTCTTGTAGACACTTTTTGCAATCGAATCATCTCGTTTGCAATTTGTTACCAAGCATGACTCTTTTAGATACTTTTTTTGCAATCGAATCATCTCGCTTGGAATTTGTTACCTGAATCTGTTGTTAGTTCTACTACTTTAATTGCCTTCAAGAAATGTTTGAACAATTTTGACTTACACACCATTTGCTCATTTGTACATTAGTCTCAGTATTGCTTTTATTTAGCTTATTCATTTGTTACTTTGTGTCTTTATCTTGCTTCACTTGTGCGTGTGTCGGGGTTTGAACCCAACACCATAGTGTCGAATTTCATATATAAATAAAGTTCGAGTTACCAAGCAATAATACTTAAGTAGTCTGCTTAAGTAAAACTACTTCGTTACCTGGTACTTTACACCATTGCCCATCATTATCGACAACGTGGAAAGTAGACAAATAGCAGGGTTTACAAAATGCAATTTGCGATTTGGTTGGTGGTAATTCGCTCCAAAAAGTTGAATTATTTGGGTCTAACCCTCCTTCTTCCACAGCTTCTTCACACCTAACATTCAGATAGACGTCATGTCCTGGTCCCTATTTTTGCAGCAGCACGTGTCTCGTGTTTTGTGACACATGCCCTATTTTTTGTGACTTGTGCTACTACTTTTTGTGGCATGTATCACAACTTTTTGGGGCATGTGCAGTACTGGCTGTGGATCACAACTTTTCAGGACATGTGCAGGTACTCGAGTTGAGGGAGGATGCCATTCAGCCGAAAAACAATGTCATCCCCCTGTAAAACATTAAAGCGTAAACTATTTCCATACAAGTATAATGTCCATCCCTCCTTACGTTTGCGTGAAAAGTTGTACCATCCTCCCATAAGTGTTTTTGCAACTTCAGGGCTGGGCATGTACCACAACTTTTTGTGGCATGTGCTAAAACTTTTTTGGGTATGTGCCACATTATTTTGTGGCAAGTGCTACAACTTTTTGGGGCATGTGCCTCAACTTTTCTTTACGGTATATTGTTTAGGAAGTGTCTTGTAGCACCAGCAAATTTTTTATAGAAACAAACAAGCAGTCTGGTGCAGCAGCGTTTTGGTAATGGAAACCAGTCCCATGTGACAGTGACATCGCATACAGAAACTACCAAAGCAGTCTGGTGCAGCAGCGTTTTGAATGGGTAAACCGGTCCAGCATTACAGCGACGTCAAATATAGAAACAAACAGAGTAGTCTGGTGCAGCAGCGTTTTGATTATGGAAACCGGGCTGGTGTTCTGGACACTGACTATTGTTTATACCCTAGATGGAAATAAGAATTTGATCATGATTGTATGTCACAGGCTATTAACAGTGTGAAATTGCAATTGTGTTGGCTGCAATCTGCAATATGGTACCGGTAGTTGTGTTCGTAGAGCTATTGCGTCTTGTCTTTTTTTTACAGTTGCAGATGATGATGTTACCATGTTTTTTTAACCATAGACTATACCGAGCAGAAGATGATTTTTTCTTTACCAGGGTTTCTGCCCTGGTCGAATTATCGATATGTCAGACCTCGTTTCTATTTTTTGGTGGTGTTGTTTTACAGTTTTTGTTTTACTCTACACATTATTTACACAGCTCCAGGCAAAGGTACGATGTTGTTTGTGTAATGTGTATCCTTATATTATCAACTATATCAATAAATTTGTGCAACAAGGTTTTGTGATCGAGTTATATTGTCCACAAAAATTTGCTTTCGAAAAAAAAAAACGGCGCTCGTGTGAATTGGGCCTCTTCATATTACAATTGATGATTTACTTTAAAACTGACGAGAATTCGCAGAAACGTCATGCACAATGTGACATGCTCTTACCCAAGCCCAAAGCATGTCTCGGTTATGCGCTGACATATTAGGGAATTTCCACTGTGCTTTAAAGTGAACCATCTATTGTAAGATAAGGCAGCGTAAAAATGATTATATAGCCCAAAATATCAGGGCTAATTTTTCAAAAATGCATTATTTATTTCAATTTACTTAGGATACGAGTTTTGTTGCTCTTTTGTTGTGATTTCGTGTTAACTTGTTTTGTTTCTACACAGATTACTATTATTCATGTTGTATCACTTTTATTACCAATACCAGTCACTTTTTGCCACTGAAATGATTTTGCTACTTGCAATTATTGCATTTTTTCTTGGAATCATCGTTTTTGTTTCTGATACAGTCTGTGCACTCTCAATTTAGCTTTTCGTTTCGTTGTTGGATCGAATTTTAATTTGGAAAAGTCGGATTAGATTCGTAGTCATGATGATTAATGATGATTTCTTCGTCTTTATCCTCCTCTCACAAAAAAGCGGCGGAGGCGCTATGCGTAGGACGAATCCAGACTCGCTTAGGAGTTGCCTTTGTTTCCTAGTTTTCCGATTAAATTTTCTTCTGACATCTTTAATTTGCCGCTTGCCAGATTCCACCTAGCAGAGATAATCATCGTAAGCATCTTATCCAAGGACGCAACAACGAGACTAGGTAGGGAGCTGAACCATTAACCTTACGATCGTGGTCGTCGTAAAAAAGGTAGTATAAAATATCACAGACTGCTCATCTCTGCCTTTTGAAACAAGACTTTTATTTTTGTAAGAAAAGGTTATCTTAAGAATAGGTATGAGGTTTGACTGTTTCATGCTCCTGATAAATGCCTTTAGGCATGAAACAGTCTGTAGAGCTGTTAATCAAATAATCTTAGAGAATAATTGGCTGATAAATAGTCCGCGCTGATCTTCAAAACATAGATCACTCTACTCGATCATGCTAACATTTATTTACAATTGTTGGTGTGAGGTTTGAAACATTGGTTTGTGTGTAAATGTTTAAGCAAACTGTGATATAAACTTTCTTTCAGCAAACGAGTATCTCTACTGGCTCCAAAATATTCTGCAAGAATCAGAGCAAGTCGACAAAAGTGAGTGCAAGATTGGAGGGTAAATTTGTTTTAAAGGTCAAGTTTCTTTGCTGACATTGATTTGTGCAACTTTTGATCAGCGAACATGATTTTGTATGTGCGATCCAAGCAACTGCCCTGTTAGCATAGTGGTTAAACACACTTGTGTCGGCGTGGAAGATCTGAGGTTCGACTCTTAGGCTAGTCAGATCAGACACAGTCATCAACGACTCGCCATCTCTGCAATGTTTCTTCAGAGCTGTGTTGCCCAGACGCGAAGACACCAGCAACTTGTTACACGCTTCGGCGTAATACCGCGAGTATAGTTAAGGTTTGATTTTTGTGATGCAAGTAGTGATTTCATCCGATACGTAAACAAGGATGACACCTTTCCGCTTGCATGCACTTCTTGATTCAGGACTAGACACAGACTGCCACAAAATTTCAAGCTTTAGCTACTCGAGTTGGCTGCTGTGTGTTTTGTTGATAGCTTTGAAGACTTGCCAAGAAACTGTTGTTTTACAGTTTTGTGAGATTACTTTAGTGAGGATGTGCAAAACTTCAGGCTTGCTATAAATTTTGCTGCTGTGTGCCTGATATGCAGTTTTTGCAATGTACGGTAATACAAGTTGCTAATTTACTTCACTGTTTTAATATTAAGTATTAGCTCAGGATTTTGTTTTGGTACATTATTTTACGTATTTATCCTCCTGTTTTCATCCATGTTTTTGTCACAGTGAATTATTATTGTCCGCCTGGATGACCTTGCTAGAGTGCTTGCTCCAAGGCAAGTGTTACGGCGGAATATGTCATTATTATTATTGTTATTTTTGCACGATTTTAACCGCAGAAATTTACTCCAACATTTTTACACTAGAACATGCACTGGGAAGAATGCGTTATCTAGTAATTCCCAAAAATTGTGTTTATCATGATCTTAATTTGTGCAAAATATTTGCCTTTTCATCAAAAAAGTGCCAAAACATGAGAATTCTTGCATTGACGCAAGTGCATGCATTCTTCTAACCACCGCATTGCTACGTGTGCTGTCAGGTTTCAATTCATCGGAACTGGCTACAACTTTTCTTCCAACAAATTTCCAAGTCTTTCCGGATTCCGCATGTCCGGAAAGGTTTCCTGCAATGAGTGAGTCGTCTTTCAGAAAAAAACAATGTACTTTAATCAGCTCAGATGGCCGAGTGGTAAGATCGTCCGCCTCTAGAGCTGCAGAATTGGGTTTGTTTCCGAGTCGGTTCAAACCAATGACTTTGAAATTGTTATTCACAGCTCCCCTGCTTGACGCTCAGCATTAAAGGGACAGTGTGGAGAACAAGCCGGCAAATTTACTTGTTGTGTCGTTGGGAAAGGCACGTAGCGGGATTCCCCCATCTTAGTGTGGTAGAAAGATGGTCGGCAGCTCCCTAATTACAGGGCTTTGATCGCTTTCTCGAGGTGGGAGGATAAATATGAAACTAAACATTTGCAGCAACTGTTATAGAATCTGGAGTGTATGCGCTGCTTAATTTCCCGACAAATACAGTCGATTTTAAATAAAATTTCTGCTACCGACCTGGATGCTGCAACTATGCCCTTTTTTGTTTTTTTTTTTAACTTCTCTCCTCCTGCCTGCTTGCTATAACGTTAATCGTTTTGTTGCCTCTTTTCTTGTACCGTTGTTGTATTTTCTTCATCTTATCGTATTCTTTATCGTGTTGATTGCGCGAAAATGAAACACTCTATTGCTATCGGCCTCAAAATTGCCTTTCTCGTCACTTAGATGGTCAGATGTCGATCGATATGAGTGAAGTGTCGATGACGCAAGTAAACCACGATGTCGGTGCAAACATCAGCTTCGGGGGTTCGTGGACGCCTAGTGAATGTACACCAAGGTGGAACGTAAGTGTTTCATTTCTTTTATGCCGGTTGTTGTTTGCGATCTACAGCAAGCTCGTAACATGAATTTTATTTCGTTTTTCACCTGCAAAAAAATTGAAAAAAAATTTTTTGCAAAAAAAATTTTTGCAAAAAAAATTGAAAAATTTTTTGCAAAAAAATTTGAAAAAAAATTTTTTGAAAGTGCAATGAGGATTGTATGGTTCTCGTCGAAGTTTTTTCATCCTATGTATTAAAAAGCTTCTAGCGAGTATGTATGCAATCATGTAACAAAAGTTTCGGTAAAAGTTCTACCATCATCAGTATGAATCAACAAGAGGCACTTAGGTTAGAATCTGTTGTTTTGCACCGAAGATGGAATCACTTTCTTGCTGAAACGTTTGTAAAACAATTGGAAATATACTAACTGGAATCTGTTTAATGAAGTTGACTTCCACGTTAATGCTCAATTTCCACCATGATTCAGGTCGCCATTGTGATTCCGTTTCGCAGCAGAGAACTTCATCTTCCCATCTTAATCCGTCATTTGGTCCCACTTCTTCTCGCACAACATCTCAAATTCGCCATCTTCGTCATCCACCAGGTCGGTGATAAGTTTTTTCTGCCGAACTCATAGAACTAAGCATCCTCCACTCAAACTTGAAAAAAGTTTTGCTTGAGTTTTGAACTTATCCTAAACTGGATGAAAACTACTTGAACTCAGCAAAAAGTCGGTAAGAATTACGGAACTCTAACTCGCAAAATTAAAAATCAATAACTCGACTTGTAAAGTTATAGTGAACTCGATGAGAATGCTGACAAGTTCGCTTCCTGACAGCGACGTACTCGTGTCTTCAGTTTGCGGTTGAGGGTGTGATTCGCAGTTCGGTTCACGATAGCGATTATGCTTGTCGTAGACTCGGGCTCTCCTGTTCAACCGGGCAATGTTGTTGAACATCGGGTTTCTCGAAGCGAAAAAAATTGATCGGTTCGATTGCTTCATTTTCCACGACGTTGATTTGATCCCTGAGAACAACAGGAATTATTATGGATGCAGCGAGATGCCTCGCAGGTTAAGAGAGAAGCTCGATATATATGGATACCGGTGAGCGTTAAATTGAGGGCTAGGTTGCAGCTTGTTTTCTGTTCTCATTTGCTTTTTGTTTCTTTTAGTTTTCTTGTCTAATTTGGACTGCGATGGAAACGCTGCATGTTCATGGTTAGTTATATTTGATTTTGATTATTTTTTCTGAATATTTTTTTACTAAAAGGCAAAGACAAAACAAAAGAGATATGGCACCATTGCCTCTCTCCGATGCGCTACTGGAGGCAGCAACTTTTTACGTCTTGCCAATTTTTTTGCCATGCCATTTTCCACCTCATATTTAGACCAGGATTGCGAGCTTCAGCGCAATGTATTTTTTTGGACTTGAATTCGGTAAAAATTAGTGACTCGATTAGAAATCTTTTCGAGTCCACAGCCTTGGTTTAGAGCTCCTCGTTCCAGATGCTTTTCATTACTCGGCGGTGGAAATATCCTGGACGATTTCGACATTATGCAATGCCCAAACACTTAAGATCATTTTTATTGCCCGGCGTTTTGATCCATCAAACTTTTCCAGCATGCTGCGTGATGCTGGACGGTTAGTGTCGTGGTAAAGTACATCGTTATTGGTGCTGGAGGGTTCTATTACCAGGCCGGTTCAATCACACGGCCCGTCACCGCTGCGATGTTTCCTCGGAGCTGTGCTGTCCTGGCGCTAGGCCGCGGAGATGGATCCCGCCGCTCGTTGCATGCTTCGGTGTGATATCGCTAGTATAATGAAGATTTGATTTGAAACTTTCGTCTATGTTGCCGACCATCCATACTGCCGAGCCGATATGTTGCCGACCATCCATACTGCCGTGCCGATATGTTGCCGACCATCCATACTGCCGTGCCGATATATTGCCGACCATCCATACTGCCGTGCCTATGTTGCCGACCATCCATACTGCCGTGCCGATTTTGTATCTATGGCGATCAATGACGCGCGAACTCTGCGTCATTGTTTTGTCATAAAGCACATCACGATGTCGTTCATCGCGTTTTGGATTAATCCGGAAACAATCGGCCAATTATTTCCGTTATAATTTGTTTCGCTCAGGTTGGAATATCCGACTTTTTTTGGTGGTGTTTGCGGAGTTACTACGGAACAATTCGAACAAGTCAATGGATTTTCAAACCAGTTTTGGGGATGGGGAGGAGAGGACGACGATTTTTACGCCAGGTGGTGCTACCGGTGCAGGGGCTTCTAGCACTTTTAGACCCCCTATACCTGTGTGCTTAAGTGGAGTGCCACACTGAAGTGGTGCTTAAGTGGAATGCTGGGTGGCTGCTCGACTTGATGATCGAAAGGTCTATTCGCAGCTTCCCGGTCTGTGCTAGTTAATTTGTTTTGTTTTTGTGTCAATCGTCATTTATCACGTAACTCAAAGACCAAAATAAACTAGTTGTTGTTACACTTTTTCGAAAACTTTGGCTTATCTGTGGCAAGCTGTGTATGGTGGAAAAAAACTTGTTGTTTCGAAAATTAGAACCCATTGTGACGGTGCGGGAGGTGTGGGTTCGATTTCCAAGTCCGGACACGGCTTCGCCACCGCTGCGACGTAGCTGTGTTATCCAGCCGCTAAGCCGCGAAGATGGATCCCGCCATTCGTTCACGCTTCGGTGTGAAACCGCGAGTAAAATGAAGATTTGATTTGGTTTGACGTCGACTTGCTGAGCGAATTCTGCACCTCTGGGCTTTTTGTCTTAATCATGAGTATAAAAATATGTTTGTTTCAGAATAAAGCGAGCTGGTTACAATATCTCGAACCCTCCTCAGGACTACGGTCGTTACCGATCGATCACCCACCATCATCTCCAAGAACGGCAAGGCCTGCGAAGGTGAGGCACGGATAGATGGTTCAAGTCGAAGCAAAAACCTAAATAAACGTCCTAAATTTTCTCTTCAAATTTTTCCGGAAATGCATTGATTTCCTCGAATCAAACACGTTCGTGAGTTGGACTGCTGTAATCAGGGCTTCAAAAAAACTAGTGTAATGGTCTTTCTTTAGACCAGGGGTGTGCAACATTTCTTGTCGGTAGGCCATATAAACAACTTAGAAATCCAGCTGGGCCACACCAAAAATTAGTTTTTCCATTTACGCAACGAACTGAAAATTTTTAATGGAAAATGTTACGTGTGTAACATTTTAGCGGGACTTTTAGAATTTAATGTTCTTGATTAGTTTGTTAACATCAGCTTTGACAGAGGTTGTAGCAACCCGTTTTTAACTTTTCACAAAGTAAACTTGCCGGCTTGTTCACACTGTCCATTTACTGCTGAGCATCAAGCAGGGAAGCTGTGCCTGTGATAACCTATATTAAATAGTCTTTGATTTGACTGGACTTGGAATCAAACCCGAGTCTACAGAGAAACACGTCGTATCGGCCATCTGAGACAAAACACAAATAACAAATGAACTGAAAAAACAATTGCGGCTAACACCAATTCCTTTCTATTGCGAGTAACACATTGTATGTAACGTAGATTTTCCAGACACCGCTGATAAGTTAACTAGTCTAAGGCCGCGTTCACACATATAGTGGTTTTCGCAACTTGGCGCGAAACTTCATTTTGATATGGTGAACGTATTTTTTAAGATTGTTAAACCTATTTCAGCAATTCGAAAAGGTAACAGTTCGGTTTTTGAATTGCTGAAACAAGTTCGAAAAGAGTTAAAATTGCGTACACAATAACGCAAGGAAGGTTTGTGCCTGGTTGCGAAAACCACTATGTGTGAACGCGGCCTAAACCACAGAGCGAAAAATGCTTACTTCACGTACTATCATGATCAAATTACTGCGCTAAGCTACGAAAAAGATACACGAAGTGTAAATATACACGAAATTAAACTGTCGGATTATGATTCTGTGCTTTGATGTAGAAAATGTTGATGAGGGCTAGGCTAAATGGCTTGACGGGTCTGGTAGTGGCCCACGGGCCACCAGTTGCACACCCCTGTTTTAGACAAACAAATGTCAGTCCGGCAGCCAGCGTAGAAGTTCCTGTGATTGAAGTGGAATTGGTATAAACATTCACTCCCTTGCCTCATTCCGCTAAATCACTGGTTTCCAATTTTTCCTTAGTTTATGACCAATAATTCGGTGAGCTACCTCACTTTTATAAATGCTAGCAAACTTTAAATGTAGGCCTAATGTTACAGATAGAATTAAACTATTAGTTGCTTAAACAGAGATGAGCATTTATCGCGATGATCTATCGGCGATAATGTTTACCGACTATCGTTTTCGCTCAAAATAGAATGGGTTTATCGATTACCGATATCGATTTTGTAATACATTTTGTTATCGCCGATAAATTATCGCGATAAACGATTCTTTATGCACACAGTGTTTGAAGTTAGGGAGTTGGCGCTATGGCAAAATTCACGGTGTCGATAAAGTCTTGTTGCAATTTAAAAAATCTCTCTGTTGAAATCCCACGTCAGAGTTCGTGAACTCTCTTTTGAAAAATCTAGAAAAACACTTTTGACTTACAAGAAAAACTTCGTCAAACACAATGAAATTTTACCGCAACATTTATCGGAAAAATTTATCGACCATAATTTATCGATTACCAATATCGCTTTAAAAAATTAGGATTTATCGATATCGCCCGGAGCATTTTTGAAATTATCGATTATCGTTATCGCTTTAGAACAGAAAGGTTTATCGTGCCCAATGCCCATCACTGTGTTCAAATCGTAACAGGTTATATTCAAGAACTATCAAAAAAGTAACAGATACCCTGGTGCAATTTAACCCTTTAAAGTATAATTAAGGGCCTGTGAGTTCCTAAACAGCAATACTTGGTTCGTGATTATTTTTTTAGTTTTTAAACTTCATTCTTAAAGTATAATTAGGGGCCTGATAGGCCCGGTGATGTAATTTAGTCAAAAGGTTTTGAGATAACATAATTTTTCAGTTGCACATTGCGTTAAAAAGTACCTATGTTGCTTTTTCGCATATAGATGTAAAGTAGTTGATAGTTTAGTGCAAAAAAATGGCAAATTGAGGCTATGCAAGCTGAGCTTTATACTCTACATGAGAGCCATAATGTTCAGTTACGATCATTAGAGCCACAGCCATCTTATATCATTTTCGTGATATAACACTAATACTTGCGCAATTTAAAAAAAAAAGCTGGAATTGACCCAGAAACTAGAGAAATATTAAACTTTTTTTTTGCTACGATTGAGTGATTTTAGATGGAATTTGGTTATTTACAGCTTAAAACTTGACACAAAACTATATTATTGAATAAACTCACAGAAGAGCAGAACCTTGGACACCAAGTAAATGTGATTAAAAGACCTTAATTTTTAAATTCAGAGAAACGCAGGTCAAAATTCCTAATTGAAGTTATGTGCTCCAAGCTCGTTTCTGGTTCAATCTCGGTACACGATCATATATGTAAATATTGTACTGTTAATTTTTTGGCTTTAAGGTGAACAAGGAAGAAGAAAAAAGGTAATGATTTCACAAACATTTGCTTGTATTAACGATATGTCTGCAAAGCCCCCAAAATTTGGACCTGTAATTCAATAAAATACCCAAAACCACTCAAGCGTGACTAAAATTGAGAATTTTAACCAGTTGTGCTCTGAATTTAAACATTAAGGTCTTCTAATCACATTTACTTGGTGTGCAACTAGTGCAAGGTTCTGCTCTTCTGTAACTTTGTCCAATATTATAGTTTGGTGTCGAGTTTTAGGCTGTAAATAACCAATGTCCAATTAATATCACTCAACCGTAACAAGAAACAAAAAGTCTAATATCTTTCTAGTTTCTGGATCGATTCAAGTACAGGGTGACCCAAAAAAACGGGTCCCAATTCTAATTATTCTAAACACACGGGGCTAATTATTCTAAATGCACGGGGCCCGTTTTTTTTGGGTCACCCTGTACTTTTTTAAATTGCGTAAATATTAGTATTCTTCCAAAAAAATAATACAAGATAGCTCTAATAATCGTAATTCCCAAAAAGCACACACAAGCATTCATTTTTTCTTATTTAGATAGAAACGATGGTCAACTCTCCCTCCATAACTTTCCAAGAGTGAAACAAATAAATTTTTTTAAGTTCATTTTCGGAATCAGCAGAAAAAGCTGCATTGAAAAAAGCCATGAAACTAAAGAAAAAGGAGGATCTGGGTGTCTTAATGTGGACCGGGCCTCAAAGGCCTGGAATTAGTGTTTTGGTCACGAAAAAATTATACTTCAAGGGTTAATGAGAAGTCTGTTGTTGTCTACTTCGCACCAAAACACTGGACTGTGATTGGGTACTAGGTAGTTGGTGACCACACAATATTTAGCCAAATACGGAAACAATTCAGCTTACTGTCCTACATTATTTTCGTACGTAGAACTTGCTGCCTAGTGCCTACATTACCAAGAAATTTCTTGAATGTTGTAGGTTAATTTTGTCAAATGCCAACGCACTCGCGGCCCCCCAGCAGGCTTTCCACGGACCCCATGGGGGGCCATGGGTCCCTGGTTGGGAACCACTGCGCTATATCGATGGCGTTGAATGTGGGTTGTCGTGCATTCAGGCGTTACTACCTGAGTGCTGGCGTAGCAAAAATATATCCATGACTTCTCTCATCTCGCAAATGTTAAGGTTCCGTTCAACAAGTATTTTACCGTCTCCCAGGACGTTGAAGTGTAAGCGTGCTAATTTCATCGCTTTCACAGAATTTATTGTTGGAAAAAATGCATTAACGGATTTAGTTTTGTCTATTCACCAATGTGATCAGAACTCAGTTGTTTGCAAAACAATGCGAATCGCTCAATTTGCCCGAAAATCAAATAAAATTCGATTGCGGTAGCGCGAAAGATCGTGAAAAAATATAACAATCAGTGTCGAAAATAAAGCAGTTAACGGTGAAAGCTCGCGTTAATTTACGTTGTTTTTCCAGATTCCTTTTATTGAAGCATTCAAAGGAACGCAACTTCATCGACGGCCTCAACTCTCTCACCTATCCTGCTCCTATCGTAACCAAACACAAACTTTACACCAATTTATCTGTCGATATTCACCTCGTCAATGATTTGCAAGTCTCGTCTTAATGTATAATCAGCCGCCGATTGGATATTTTCTGATGACGCGGACTGATGGTATTGTTGTCGCAGTGTTCTTTCTGGGCGTTTTACTACTAGCAGTGGCGTATTTAGGAGGGAGCATTGTGTCATGCCCCACTCCTTTTGACTTCGCCTTTACAAAGAAATGTTGTTACTACGGTACTTTACTGAATGAAATATAGCGGACTGTTGCAGTGGATTTGGTGTTCATGACTGACTCCTCACCTTATAATTTTTCGCTACGAAACTGACGACTAGGATTGCAAAAAAAATTTATTTAACGCCTTTCAGAAACTTTCTGAAAGGGGCAAATAGAAAGTACAAAACCAAGAATATCTTTGTGGAAACTTAGGCTTCTTCGCCTTCTTCCTCCTCTTCATCAAATTCACCTTCCTCCTCGGCAGTGGCATCCTGGTATTGCTGATACTCGCTCACCAAATCATTCATATTGCTCTCCGCTTCGGTGAATTCCATCTCGTCCATACCTTCGCCAGTGTACCAATGCAAGAAAGCCTTGCGACGGAACATGGCCGTGAATTGCTCAGAGATGCGCTTGAACAATTCCTGCAAACAAATAAGGTAAACAATGCACTAGCTCATGGGTTTGCAACCAGTGGGGTATTAAACACCTAAAAATCATAACACCGGTTCTCGCAGCCGATTTTTGATTTGAACTAACATACACGATGAGGGCAAGTCGCATCAAAAGTGGCAATACAGACGCAGAGGTTAGAAACAGCTGCACCGGTTGAAGAGAAATGCGAGCTTACCTGGATAGCAGTGCTGTTGCCAATGAAGGTAGCGGACATCTTGAGACCACGAGGTGGGATATCACATACAGCAGTCTTTACGTTGTTGGGGATCCATTCGACGAAGTACGAGCTGTTCTTGTTTTGAACGTTCAACATCTGTTCGTCAACCTCTTTCATGGACATGCGTCCACGGAACATGGCCGCAACGGTCAGGTATCGACCATGACGTGGGTCACAAGCGGCCATCATGTTCTTGGCATCGAACATTTGTTGAGTAAGTTCAGGAACGGTCAAGGCACGGTATTGCTGGCTGCCTCGGCTGGTCAGAGGAGCAAAGCCAGGCATGAAGAAGTGAAGACGAGGGAAGGGAACCATGTTAACGGCCAACTTGCGCAAATCAGCGTTTAATTGACCTACGAAACAAGGATAAGTTGGGATAACAAAAACCCACAAATGTAACAGCACTTTTTAGAGGCTGTAAGAATTTTAGTAAATGAATTGAAATGTAAATCTAACTCACTAAGCTGATTACTGTAAAGCTGCACTTACCAGGGAATCGCAGACATGTGGTGACTCCGCTCATGGTTGCGGACACAAGGTGGTTCAGGTCCCCATACGTGGGTGTGGTGAGTTTAAGGGTTCGGAAACAAATGTCATACAAAGCTTCGTTATCAATGCAGTAAGTTTCGTCTGTGTTTTCAACAAGTTGATGGACAGAAAGTGTGGCGTTGTATGGTTCTACGACTGTGTCTGATACTTTAGGAGATGGCACAACACTGAAGGTGTTCATGATTCTGGAAAATCATTATAATACATTAAATTTCTGATTCGTTGAAATCTCCACTTGCTGGACTTACCTGTCGGGATATTCTTCACGGATTTTACTAATGAGGAGAGTTCCCATACCAGATCCAGTTCCACCTCCGAGTGAATGTGTCAGTTGAAATCCTTGCAAACAGTCGCAGCTCTCTGCTTCCTTGCGCACAACGTCGAGCACAGAGTCAACAAGTTCAGCACCTTCAGTGTAGTGACCTTTGGCCCAATTGTTTCCGGCACCACTCTGGCCAAATACAAAGTTGTCCGGTCGGAAGATCTGACCAAATGGACCAGATCTCACTGAGTCCATGGTTCCAGGCTCAAGATCAACAAGAACTGCACGGGGTACATACTTGCCACCTGCAAAATAACAACTGGAATTACTTTAAACACAATAATTGTCCATAATTACACCAATAAGAACCAATCAAACTTCATTTAATGTGTTTAACAAAATGCAAATAACATCGTTAGCTTTTTTTGGAGGGGAACAATTAATTAAACTTGATACTTATAAGAACTGACTTTTGTGATGCTTCCTTTGCTCACTAGACACTTGCAGTTTTATAGCTAAGAAACTGGTTTATTGAGGTGAAGTGCATTGACCATGGAGGGGTGAGCAGGGGCGTGCCCAAGGACTTCAAAGGGGGGAGGGTGCAATTAAAAAGCTCCTGTTTCCACTGAAAATATCGGTGAAGACCAAAAAAAGATCTTCACGTCTTCGGATGTCCTGTTTTCACTGAAAATATTGGTGAAGACTATTTTCTCCGAGGCCCTAGGCTTCAGTCTGCGCTTTGCCTTTTGGTAAATCTGGTCCTGCATGCTAGTTAACTTTAACACTTACGTATATTGGCTTTACACCATAAAAGTTTTGTGCATCTGTTTACAGAGGGGGGGCGCAGGCCCAGCAGCCTCCCCTGGGTACATCCCCAGTGAGGTGAAGGTACCAGTACGTACAATGCAGGGTGCCAATAAACCCCAACTTCAAAATGACCAATTTGGTTTCAATTACATAGTTTTTCAAATACTGGTAGTGTACTTAAAAATCAAGCAACAGAACTTCATAGCAAAACTAGTACTTATGATAATCCAAATCAAAAATTAAGACACACAGCAGAATTTTACCATCACTTAAATAAAAGAATGACACTTAATATTTGTCATGAATGTGGAATAAAAAATTTTCAAAAAAAGACCCCATACAGCCATTGAGTGAGTGGCAACATCTTATGCATTCAAGCAGATGAAACAGCTATCATAATCACCGATGAAATTATTGTAACACGGTTCCCTTTAAGATATTAACTAGTGCGAATTTGCCCAAGTTGAAAATTACTAAAAATTTGCCCAAACATTTAAATCAAGACCTGGAATAACCTTTAAAATAAGAGTTTTTATGATAAAACACTTTCATTTGACACAAAAAAAACTTGAGCACTCTCAACTAATTTGCTTTTCAATCATTATAGCAATGTGCAAAAATTAAACAGTTTGGCCAAATTTCTCATTTTTCTCAAATTTTGCAAGTTAGAGATAACACTATTTGTAATAAATTAATAATAGGTTGATGCCTGTTCTGCATAAGACTACCCCAACAAAAATTCAGCTTGCCAAGTTAACAATGGCCACTTTCACAAATTGATTTGCTTACCAGTGGCTTCGTTGTAGTAGACGTTGATTCTTTCCAACTGAAGATCACTGTCGCCATGGTATGTTCCAGTTGGGTCGATGCCATGTTCATCTGAGATGACCTCCCAGAACTAAAAAAATATTACGAAATTGAATAAACAGAAATACTAGTTGCAAGAAAATTATGCACTAATGGAAGAACATCCAGATTTACCTAATCTGTAATTAAGCCAAAGAATTCAGAATAGTCTATAGGCCTACACTGCTGCAGGTATGGGATTTGCTCAAAATGAAATGCCAGTAATTTTTAAATCAATTCGTCAGCATCTGATTGATCTTTTCACTCTGAGGCACTGTGTAAATATAGCATACTCATTCACCTGTTCACAATATAGTCCAATGCAGAAATTAAAAATCTATTGACCGTTTAAGAGAATGTCGTTCAGTTGATTAGTAGTACAGAAGTTAAAAATAGCCGAGAGATTTCTTACTGGGGGTGAAATTTCAACCTCATTGCAAATGTGTCAATAAGCAAAAGTTTCGCTCACTAAAGTGTTAAGGACTAACACAAAAGCGATTGAAAATTGAAGGAAATTGAAGTAGAATCTTGATTTGCGTATAGCGGTGCGACTATGCCAGCGCTTCTTTCCCGCTCATGTTCAGTGTTTGAAGCAGAGTGAACGCTTCAGCGCACCGCGCGCTTTTCACCTTTCCTCGTGTGGAAGTAGCGGCAGCCATTGTGAGTAATATTACGAAGCAAGGTATTTAACTGCGTACAACAACCAAAAATACCTTAAGCAATACTACTTTGAGAGCTTCAGTAACATTATACCTAAGTGGTCTTTAACACAGTTTAAAATTTTGCAAATTAAACTGGGACAGGCGTAGCTAGACTAGCTACAGGCTGGGAACAGGGAAACTCATTTACAGTTACTTACTAATCCTGGCATAATTTACGGTACCGGTAAACGCTCTACAACTGCATGTATCACCGACTTGGAATTAACCCAAATCAATAAAGTGATTTCTAATAAATTAGACAGTCAGAGATCTAGACTTTTTGACACCGGTATATCACACACAACTGCGCGAGCTAGTTCAAGTCAGTTTTTACTTACTTTAGCACCGATCTGGTTTCCACACTGGCCAGCTTGAAGATGAACAATTTCTCTCATTTTTTTATAAATATCAAATTTGAAGGAAAAATTTAAACGAAACTCAACCACCTCGCTGCTTAACTCGAGTCGAATGATGATGGAAGCGAACGATTCACGGGATTTAAGGTTCGAAACACATGACGTAATTTTGTATCTTTTCATTAATCTGCGCTCGATCAAGAGAAAGTTTTTGTTTCTTTATTATCTACTCTCGCGCTCTTATCCAACAGTTGCTTAGGAACAAGAGAAAAAGTGGAATGTGCTTTTCATGGCAACCGATAAAAAATATTGATCCGAAGCAAATTGTCTAGACTTGCCTCAATGGCGGCTAATTGTTGTTTTATTGGGTTTGACGAATGTTATGTGCGGTCTTCCTTTCAATAAATTTACGGTTTAAATTATAAAGTTTAGAATGAAGGTTGTTGATTCAATTCCTTTACCATCTTGCCAGGAGCGGATCCAGAAAGTTTTGGTGGGGGGGGATGTAATTTTGAATTAGGTTGAAAGTTAACTAAATACAAAGACGTTTAGACTCGGAAACGGGCGTAAATAAACCTTTTGAAAATGTTTCATGTCAGGGGCGTATTTGGAATTTTTTCCAGGGAGGGGACACCAAATTTTGTCACTTTTTTGAGCGTATTTTTTCCGGCAGAGTTAATTTTAAGCAACTTTAGTAACAAAAACAACGCTAGGGGGGTCCGGGGGCATGTTACCCCGAAAAACTTTTGAAAATTTGCATACTGCAATGGCCATGTTAGTGCTTTTTGAACAATTTTCAGACAAAGTTTGTTTATATTTTTGGCCCCTAATTTTGAGTGCTTCACCAAATTGACGCATTTTGTTCGCACAGTTTCGATTATGCGTGCTTAAGGCGACTAAGCACTAAGCAGCGATGGCGGAAGCATTTCTAAAGTGGGAGGGGGTTAAAACCAAAGACCAGATTTCCTTCGCCTACAACCAGGGCCGGATTTAGACAATGAGAGGCCCTAGGCTATATGATCACACTGATTGGAAAAGCAAAAGTCTCCACGTCCTCAGATGTCGTGTACTTTTCCACTAAAAATATCGTTGAAGAGCAAAAAAAAGTCTGCGTTGTTCGTGACGAGGCCCCTCATTTTCTACGAGGCCCCCATTTTCTCCCAGGCCCTAGGCTTCAACTTGCTTATCCTACACGTAAATCCGGCCTATAACCAGTGATGGGATTCAGGGGGTTCGCACAGGTTCGCGCGAACCCGTTCTTGGAATGTCAGCATGATTAGCGAACCCGTTCTTGATTTTTTTTACAGACGTTAGACCTTTATGAGAGAACTTGTAGTTAGGAAGTACGATACAAAAGAGAACCTGTTCTTAAAATTTTGATTCCCATCACTGCCTATAACCCGTATTTAGCCTGTCCACATGTGACATGTCCAATTTATGTGGGCTTCAGACCCACGGTTCTTGCTTCTAGTTTCTGTTCCCCCACCCCACAAACAAAATTTTAAAGAAAACATCTCTGGATTTAAGCTCTTTTCTGGGTTTCAATTTCGATGGTAGGCCTACCAAGTTTCAAATAGGCCTACATTCATGCAGAGATATTATTGTAGAAATAAACGCGTAAATTAGGGCCCCCAAGGCAGGGCCGTCGAGAAAAAATCTGGGCCCCGGGGCAGAAACATGATGCGGGCCCCCTCGGTACCAAAATTTATTTCTCTGAAAAAGAAAAAGGTCTTGACATCGCGCAGACATAAGCAGTGTGCGAAGTAGAAAATTTTACTGGGGGGGGGGGGGGTTGTCTATAATTTTGCTTGAATTCTGAACCCAAATAACAAGACAATGTTGCGAAAATGGTATTTTCAGTATTGTTCAGTGGCGTGGCAAGAAATTTTAAAACGGGGGGATGGAGCATAATTTCATCATTTTTTTCAAGCGTAGTTTTTTTCAGCAGGGCTAATTTGAAGTAGATTGAAAAACAGAAAAACTTCAGGGGGGCTCGGGGTATGCTCCTCCCGGAAATTTGTGAAATATTACATGCTGTAATGGCTATTTTAGCGCTTTTTGAACATTTTTCAGGCAAATTTTGTTTCAATTTTTTGACCCTAATTCTGAGTACTTCACCAAATATGGTGCAGTTTGTTCGCTCATTTTCAATTGTGCGTGCTTCAGGCGCAAGACTTGTTGTTATCGAAAAGGTTCGAAATTATGAAAAATTTGTATTTATCAAAAACATAGTTGGAAAAGGAGGCTGAGGTGAATACATTCCCGCATCCCATTCCCACCCTCTGTATTTGCCCCAAGCCATAAGCTACAAAAGTCATAAAATTAGTCTGACGTATTTCAGTCACTTGGCACCATTTGTTCTTTTTTACTAAATAGCAAAGACAAAAGAGCCCCCTAAATACGCTTCTGGGGCGATGTCATTGGTCAATGACCAGATTAAAACAGTGGTGGAGAGCGTACTGCTTGTTTGCATACCACCAGCATGATGAACAAAAATTATTAACGGTAGAATTTCGAAAACTTCATTAGATTTGTTTTAGGCAGGTTTTTGTTTTATAAATGAAGCAAGATTTGGGGGGGGAGAGCATTAAGCTACCCCAGCAGGGTCCGGAGCGTAGCCCCGGAAGGTATAGTATTTTTTTAAGATATACTCTCAATCTCAAATATGATTTGAAAAAAGTTGGGGAACCGCTGCTTTGACATATTCTCAGTGCTTTCACTAACGCATACAAAAAACTGCTGACGTGTTGTAACGTTGAGGAAAAGTAAACTGTTGTGCTCTGCAATAAGCGCACTGAAAAGGTTGTTCTTGATTAGTTTGCCAAGGAAACCATAATGGCTACAAGATATGCTGGAAAGTATCGCCGCAGTCCCCACCCACAATCAACACGTATAAAAAACAATTAACTTCTTACGGAACTTATCACTGGGGGGGGGGATTTTGGCATCCCCCCAGGACAAAGTTTCTTTCTTTGCTGGGGGGACGACTATTTTTACTAGGGGGGACTTGTCCCCCCCTACTTCGCCCACTCGACATTGGTCTTAACATAGCGAAGACGTAATTTCTCCAACATTTCTTCGCGGGTGTCCTTGAAGAAAAATTTTATAAGAGCGGGGCCCTTCGACGGGCCCCTCAAAACATGACGGGCCCCGGTACTTTGTGCCCCCCTGTCCTCCCTCTCACTAGCCCTGCCCCCAGGCCCCCCTGAAAACAAGTGGGTGTGCCAGCCCCCCTTCCCCGCCTCTCCGCTTCCGCCACTAATGCGACTAAGGTATATTGTTATGAAGAGGTTCGAAATTATAGAAAGATCTTATTGATCCAAAGCATTGTTGAAAATGTCTGTTGGGGGGTGCATCCCCCACTCCTCCCCCCCTGGATCCGCCCCTGGCCCTAGGCTTTTCAGCCTGCCTACCTATTTGTGAATCAGGCCCTGATTGGAGGTCAGTAGCGCGAATCGCAGGCTCCTGGACAAAGCGAGCTGTTAAGATACAACAGCCTGGGCTTTTTTTGCAGCGTCAGAAGACTGGTGGACCCGTTGCGTCCGCTCTTTTTGAACGAAAATAACTTCATACATACTTGCGCTAAAACAAACAACGTTGAAAGTTTAAGAAAGTAAATTAATCTCATTTTGCCTGCACATCTTTTATGACTAAAAACTAATTAATTAATGCGCCAAAATTGCGCTTTATCAACAACCCACCTGCTGTGATTGTTTTTGCTTTTAAGCAATAACCTCGAAAAAATATCGTTGGGTGCTCGCAATTTCGCCGAATAAAATCGAAAGAACTCAAAAAACAGTCATGTGGAGCTTGAAAAATGGTCGCTTGGTGCTTGAAAGTTGGTCGGTTGAACGTCAAAAAAAGGTCGCTTAGAGCTCGAAACTTGGTCGGTTGAACGTCAAAAAAAGGTCGCTTGGAAACTCGAAAATTGCTCGGGTGAACGTCGAAAAGAGGTCGCTTGGAACTCGAAAATTGCTCAGTTGAACGTCGAAAAAAGGTCGCTTAGAGCTCGAAACATGGTCGGTTGAACGTCAAAAAAAGGTCGCTTGGAACTCGAAAATTGCTCGGTTGAACGTCGAAAAGAGGTCGCTTGGAACTCGAAAACTGCTCGGTTGAACGTCGAAAAAAGGTCGCTTAGAGCTCGAAACTAGGTCGGTTGTACGTCGAGATAGGGAGCGATAAAGGTCGTTTGGAACTAAAAAATTGGTCGGTTGAGCGTCGAAAAAAGATCGCTTGGAGCTCCCAAGTTGGTCGGTTGAGAGTCGAAAAAAGGTTGGTTGGAGCCAGGAGCGGATCCAGAAAGTTTTCGGGGAGGGGGATGTAATTTTGAATTAAGTTGAATGTTAACTAAATACAAAGACGTTTAGACTCGGAAACGGGCGTAAATAAGCCCTTTGAAAATGTTTCATGTCAGGGGCGTATTCAGAATTTATCTCAGGTAGAGGGCACCAAATTTTGTTACTTTTTCTCGAGCGTATTTTTCCCAGCAGAGTTAATTTTAAGCAACTTTAGTAACAAAAACGACTCTAGAGGGGTTCGGGGGCATGTTACCCCGAAAAACTTTTGAAAATTTGCATACTGTAATGGCCATTTTCGTACTTTTTGAACAATTTTCAGACAAAGTTTGTTCATATTTTTGGCCCCTAATTTTGAGTGCTTCTCCGAATATGATGCAATTTGTTTGCACGGTTTCGATTATGCGTGCTTAAGGCGACTAAGACATATTGTTATGAAGAGGTTCGAAATTAAGGAAAAGTTTTATTCATCCAAAGTATCGTTGAAAAATGGCTGGTGGGGGGATGCATCTCCCCCCACCCCTGCATCTTACTCACTTGCATTTTTACCTAGACAAATAAGATAGTTTTTATTTTGTTGCAGACTCGCAGTTCATAATAGAATAAAAAACACAACCACCAAATAATACTTTTTACGACAGGAGACCGTATAGGGACAACAGCCTTCGAGTCAAAGGCAATCTTTGGAAGAGTTAGATTATGGTTTAGATTATGGTAAATAGTTGAATTACCGCTGTTTTTTCTCAAAGTGATTCATTTCTTCATCCTTATTCTCCTATCACGAGAAAGCGGCGGAGGCGCTATGTGTAGAACTAATGCAGACTCGCTTAGGAGTTGCCTTTGTTTCCAAGTTTTCCAGTTGAACAGTTTTTTAAATCACAATCGCACTGCCAGTCTTTGCTTTCGTACCTATCCACTAAAAAGGAGCGGAGTTATTTTGTTTTGCCCTGAGTTATGTACTGTAGATGAGCCTTCCTTTGTTTATATGTACAGTATAAATACAATTCTAACCCACTCTTGTCAAAAGATAACGGGCAATGTCACCTAAGTGACATAATATCAATCGCATAGTATCAGCGAAAAAAGGAGACTAAAGTATCACTGGAAAATATTAAATTATCTACTGATAGCAAAACAGATGTTACAACAAAAAATTCAACCAGTCATGTTATTTTTATGAATTTAGTATTGATGGCCAAGTGCTTCCATAGAGAACTGTGTGGTGTCAACGTTTGTTGTATTGGCAGACATTAGTTTTGAGACTGTTGTTTGGTCGGCTTTTTTTCTTTCTTCCTGAGTCTTCAAATATAAGCCTTTTAGTTGTTGCATTGTGGGATTTTCTTATGACGTGAGCCAAATATTTTGTTAATTGCAATTTAACAAAATCAGATACGTTAGTGGTCTTGCAAGTTTTGAGAAAAATTTTATCCGTAATGGTGAACTTGTAATCAGTTGTTTAATTAAATCCATATCTTAACATCTTTCTAAGCATTGTTTTGTAACAGACGTCACACTTTTGCAGCTGTTGTTTTGTGACCGACCAAGCTGAGCAACCGTAGGTTAAACGAGTTCTAACGAATGCGTTGAGAAATTGAATTGTTCTGGAGAGATGTATGCTAAAGTTCAGGAGTACCGGTATATGCTTGTGTTGCTGAAATGCCGATTTGGCTGTAGCAATTCTGTGAGTTATTTCTTCCTCCCCTACTCCTGCATTATTGTATTGAATTACGGCACCAAGGTATTAAAAAGTTTTCACATTGTCGATATTGACGCCAGATAGTTTGCATATTGTGTCAGGGTATGTACCGGTAATGTTTTCCGAAAAATTGAATGTCATAGTTTTTGTTTTAGTTGCGTTAATTGTTAGTCCAAATTTAGAAAAAGTGTCATTCAAAGTATTGATTCCATCCTGAAGATTTTCATTGTCAGAAAAAAGAGCACTGGATCATCTGCATAGGCAGAACCACAACGTTCATAAGGGTACCACTATAACTTTTGTCTCGTTTATTGCTCCTTGCAGTATCAACAATATATGGTGTAGTGTGAAATTTGATTTGATTTTTTGTACAAGTGTCCACAAAAATTCTCAAAACATAGTCTAGGTATAGGTTGAAGAGAAGTGGCGAATCTGGTCCACCTTGATGAACACCCAGTTTAATACCGAATTTCAGCTCAGGGTGGTTCTTACGTTCTGCGGTTGTGGATTGGTACAGTGCACTAAGTAGTTTGATAATCTTGTTGTTTTTGTTGTGAACTGGTAGTCTATTTAGAATAGTCTGAAAAAGCCAGTCTCTGTTTACATGATCAAAAGCTGCAGCTTTAAGATCCACAAATATCGCATATACTGCTTCATTTATTTTTTCTGGAATTAATTGAGTCATTTTGGTGATCAATACTCCATCAGTAGTACTATCACCTTTTCGAAAGCCATTTCGCAAATGAAAAAGTTGTGAATTATACCAGTCCTATATGCGATTTACTAAAATGATGCTAAATACTTTGCCAATTATGCTACCAACTTGAATGATCAGGTAATTTTTTGGTTCTGATTTTTTGCCCTTCTTTTTCCAAATTGCCGCCACCCTGCTGTGTTGAAAATGGTGTGGAACCCGCTCAGACCTCCATATCTTGGAGTACAAAACCTCAAACTCCCTTTGGAATTTGCTAGACATTTCAGAGTATCTGCAGGAATATCTGTGGAAGACTTGTTGGATTTCAAATTCCTAAAAATTGCTTGAATTCCTTGAAGGGTTGGAGGGCCTTCGTCTATTAATGCATCGTCATGAGAGCTACTGTCCATTGTCAGCAACGATATACAATTTGGGAGAAAAAACTATTCGTGCAGGTGCTGTAACCTGTTTTTTAGTTTGTTTATAACTTAAGATGTATATCACGTTGGCTCAGGAGATTGAGCCTCACTCATACTTGTAACGTAAGATTTATATTACTAATTCAGTATTAAGAAAATTATGCAAAGCACAAGATTCAAATAAAATACAAAATTTCAAGAACTTTTCAACATACACAACCTTAGTAGGCTGTCACAGCATCATAGGAATATCTTAGTTGTGATATGACTTATGCAAGTCCCACCTTATTTGTGACTAATGTGACTAATAAGGTGGGACACGCATAAGTCACATTCACAACTAAGATATTCCTATGATGCTGTGATAGCCTATTAGGGTTGTGTATGTCGAAAAGTTCTTGAAATTTTGTATTTCATTTGAATCTTGTGCCTTGCATAATTTTGTTATGTAAAATCCTTCCGAACTTTACATTTATGAAAAATTTATTCTTGATGAAAGACCGTTATTGTGGAAGCTTTCATCAAGAACAAGTCTTTCCTAAGTATGGTTTGCATAAATTAGTTTTTGAACGATGAAAAGCACTTCTGGCTTCTCAAACTGATATATACTGTGTTTATTTTGGCAGATGTTCTGAGCCGAATTTTCAACCATCTTTTTAAATTGATGCTGTTTAAATCGAAAGTTAGCCTAGCTTGATGTTGTGAAGTGGAAACTCTTTGACTTGTTACACTGGTTACTACTGCTTATACCAGACTTGGGATTTTAATTTGAATTTTCATTTAAAGACTTTACTTTGATGTGATTTGTTTTAGTTGTCAAGCACCTCATGAGACCCACAAGGTCGAAACATTGCGCTTTGTCGTGCATTATTTTGTGTTACTGTTTGCTGGTATTTTGCACTGGTTGTGCTGAGTAAATTTATGCATCAAATGTTTGGGCTTCTTACATCCTCGCCTGGGGAAGACTGATTCTGCCCCCTTTTGGTTAATTTGGGTTAGGTAAAGAAAATAAGATGGGACTTGCATAAGTCACATTCACAACTAAGATATTCCTATGATGCTGTGATAGCCTATTAGGGCTTTGTATGTTGAAAAGTTCTTGAAATTTTGTATTTTACAGTATTAAGAAGTTCATGAAATTCGATACTAATTCTTCATCCAATTTGTATTAAGTTACTAACTTAACTTCAAACTATACGCTTTTTAACGTTGGGCAATACGCGTAATTTTCAGCTTGGCTCAAAAACTGTACTCGCATTGCCCAACGATAAAAAGCGTATAGTTTGAAGTTAAGTTAATATAGTCTGTAAGATAGCGTATAGTTTGAATCATTTGAGGCCTACCTCAAATCGTGTTGAATTTAGCATTGGAACGTACAGGCTCGAGGAGAAAAAAGAAATAGCGCGTAAATTTTGCCCTAGAAGTGAGGCAGATCTCGTCCTGCCTCACACTGCGTCACGCTTGTATTTGAGCGAAGAAAGCTAGAGGACGTGAATTCTCTTTGCAAATAACGCCACAGAAACCACTAAAGCAACGACGGGGTGTAGGAAAATAAATGACAGTAAAATAGCTGGCATCAACAGATATTTCAAGAGATAAAACATAACTATTTAAAACAAAATAATTTGTTTTTTAAACAAAAATTATTATTTATTCCGCGATAAAATGATTGTTGCTTCGGCACGTCTTTAGAGGTGAAACAGTGCCTCACCTGTCGCCTCACCTGTCACTCCTGACCGCACGTTCTTGGTCCTCTATCGTTGTTCAATTTGTGGAATGAAGCTGAGGTATATCACGAAGTCAATGATCCAATAACATTATCTTAAATGATGCCGCCCCTGCCGGTCTGCCCTAAATTTAATAAATGTTTTTCGACTTGGTATTGGAAAACTCGGGGATGTAAAAATAGTTCTGTCTTCTGGTGGAGTGACCAGGGGGCATCGGGGTACCGCACCCCCTCTTAATGTGAAGTGAGGTTAATACAATTTTATAAAGTAATGCAATCCATAGATGTACAAGTTAATGCAAAACGTTAGCTTTGTCAACCACTACTTCGTTAACACAGTTATGTACCTCCGTTGATGCTAATTCGTTGAATTCATCTCCAATTAACGGAAATTGATTAAATCGTTAATTTTGACTTAAAACGGCATTTCTTGTTTAAAAAATCTTAAAATTTTGTAATATCAATGTTTGCGTAAGCATTTAAGCAGTTTTTTGCTCACAAACAGTATATTTTGTTGCTTTTATCTCGCTTTTTGATTTCATTGGTCGTATTTTGCTAGTTTATCGATGTTAAACTTAATCAACACAAAGAGAAATAAGCGTTTACAAAAATTTAACGAAGTTATCAAGCACTAACGAAAGTTAATTTAGTCCGTTAATTTCAGAAAGAAATTGAACGAATCAACTAGTTAATGAAAAAGTTAGCTTTGTTATTAGCGAACTAACGATTACGAAATTGTGCCCACCTCTGATGCGATCTATTTGGCTTGTTGCTCACTCCCTAAATTTCCCGCTGGCACTATCCATCTGCGCACCATTATGTCGTCATCGTTCTATTTCAGACGAATGACATCAGAAACTCATAAATATTTGAGCAGAGAGTCATCAATAATGCAAATGACGTCATCTGTGTGCTGCTAATGCAGTTTGAAGTAAAACTTTGCATGAACAAGAAATCGGGGAGAGGGGCCGGGATTGATCCAGGTCCAACAAACTTCGGGGGGAATCCATTAAGTGAGCAACTGATCATTAAGCAGTTTAATTCATGTCGACTTTGTGAGTGGCTTATGGGTCTCAAAAGATATTGCGAAACCCATAATAAGTACGGTTTAGCACGCAGCTGTTAGTCCAATAGTGGGTCACTTCGCTGATTTCAGTGGGCCACAGAGCTTAATTAGAAAGCGACATCAGTATATTCCCTACTAAATCATAAGCTGCTACAGTCACTTCGTGCTTTTTGATCAAAGTTGATGGGCCGCCACCGCATTTTATCATTTCAGTAAGCCATGAGTAAAAAAAATTGAAAAACCCTGGTCTAGCCGCACTCACCGCATAATACCTCCGCAAACCGCAGTGTCACCTCCCTGTTTGAATTCTTTGCACCAATGCACGGACATCATGCGAATGCTCATCTATGATGAAGTTTATGTCAACGTGCTGGGCCCGAACCGCCTGTAAGTTTAAAATTGATGCTTTTACTACTAGAAATGTCGCTGCATGATTGCATCAGCGTTTGTGTTATCAATCGATCGTTTAGCTTCGTAAGTGGTGAAAAAATTAATCAGAATTCACATTATCAGAAACAAGAAAATAAAAATAGTTTTCGTCTAATATCTTCCCATTTGCTTTTCAAAAACAATTAGCTTGTGTCAACATTTTAAACCTGTACTAAAGTGCTTCCCGAGGTCATCCGGCGGCTGATCCGCTTTGCATTCTGCTTGTGGAAGAAACGTCACTCAGAAGCAGCAGCGTATTTAAGAGGGACATTGTGCCATGCCCATAGGTGGCGAAAGCGGGGAGGGGCCCTGGCCCCCTACTTTTTTTCAGGGGGGCTCTAATTTACGCGTTTATTTTTGCAACCGTGAGTCTGAAGCCCACATAAATTGGACATGTCACATGAGGACAGGCTAAATATGGGTTGTAGGCATAGGGCCGGACTTACGTATTGGCTAAGCAGGCTGAAACCCAAAGCCTCGGAGAAAATGGGGGGCCCCATCATGAACAATGAAGACCTTTTTTTTCTCTTCACCGATACTTTCAGTGGAAAACAGAAAATCTGAGGACGTGTATATCTTTTTTTGCTCTTCACTAGACCGATGTTTTCAGTGAAAACAGGACACCTCAAGACGTGAAGACTTTCTTTTTGCTCTTTCAGTCAGTGTGATCAAATAGCCTAGGGCCTTTCATTATCTAAATCCGGCCCTTAAGAGCACATTTAAGGGGGGCATTGTGCCATGCCCCCCACACTCTTTGGACTCAGCCTTTTAGAGAAAAGAACAATACTAACGGTGCCAAGTGACTGAAATAAGCCAGATTCTTTTGGAGGTTTCTGTAGCTTAACCTCGGTCGAATCCAGAGGAGTAGGATGAGGGATATGCATCTTCCCACCAGCCATTTTCAAAAATGTTTTTCATGCATAGAATTTTTCTATAATTTCGAACCTCTTCGATAGCTATAAGCATTACGCCTTAAACGCGCATAATTAAAATTGTGCGACAAAATGCATCATATTTGGCAAAGCACTCAGAGTTAGGGTCAAAAAATTTAAACACAATTTGCCAGAAAATTATTCAAAAAGCACTAAAATAACCATTACAGCATGTAATTTTTCAAAAATTTTCTGGGAAGCATGCCCCTGGACCCCTAGAGTTTTTTTTTTGTTTCTCCATCAGCTTAAAATTAGTTCTACCAAAAAAATGAGGAAATTATGACCCCCCCCCCCCCTTTAAAATTTCTCGCTCCGCCACTGCCGGCCTGGTTGTAGGCGAAAAAATCTGGTAATTGGTTTTGGCTGCCCCACTTGAGAAATGCTTCCGCCATTGGTAGCCATGCTCAGCCTCTCATCTTTTGACTTTGCCTTTTAGTAAATAATAGAATGTTGCTAAGTGAGCGAAATATGCCAGACTTTTTCCATTAGTTTTGTGATTTCACCCCCGCCTTTAAAATTTCTCGCTACGCCGTTGCCCAAAAGATCGTTACTTTCTTCTGTATCTGTTAGTAAGACGACACCGATCTTCAACAATACAGCGTTGAGGCTATTTTACAAAAGCTATGCGCGCGCTTTGTTTTATGACGTGGATTTTTGCTTCAAGACGGCGAGCGAGCCCAGCCTTGCCTGGTTACCATAACAACAACATGTACTAGTCATTCAACCGATGACATGACAATACATTAGCGCTCGCATTATTCTTTATGTGAGAGACATCATTGCACATTTCGTTTCGAATACTAACTTCAGTCAAAAGGCTTCAGGTTCGATACCGGACCTGGATATTCTTGTCCAAGTGCTTCGAACCTTTGCCATCATCAAGGTTCTTGCTTTGGCAAAGGTCGAAGATTTTTATCTAATGCACTCTAGGCTTACCTGTCCCCATAGGAGGATTGTCCCCTAAAATATTTTTTGTTCCCTCTGAAAATATTTTAGCCCAACTTTGGCCTCATATTCACACGCAGCTGGTGAACGATCTTGATGTTGACCGGTGTTCTTTCTGGATTGACCGGCAAGATTTTTTTCTTCAGAACACCTTTGGACGACTGTCTTCCTTCACGAGTTGTCGCGTTTCATTAGGTAGGCACTAGAATGGACGAAGTTTTCTGGTCTGTAGGATAAGATTTGCCACGTGACTCGCCAATTTTTTCGGAAATTCAATCAACAGATTCAACATGGATGCAAATCCAGGGGGGAATGGGGAGATGTATCCTCCCCAATAATCTGGCAGCATCCCCCCAATATATGTCATGGAAGTAGAAAATTCCACATACAAGCCAATTTCACCCCCACCCCCCCAATTTCGAAAAATGATCAATTTTGCTAAATCATCCCCCAATATCTAAAAATGGTCAATTTTGCTAAATCATCCCCCCAATGCTCAATATAGATTTGCACCCCTGTCAATCAAGCGTGATTATGGTTACTTTTTTTCAAATCTTATTCTACAGACCAGAAAACCTCGTCTATACTAGTGTCTACCTTTTCATGGAGCACCCAACTGCGATCGTATTTCTTCCTCTAATTCTCGCGCAAACTTTTGTTTAATTATTTTTTTTAAAGAACACCCCAATGAGCCCATAGTACAAGCGCTCTGCATGCCAGTCTGACTCTCAGTAAAATTGTTGAGTGACGTAACATGAAACCGTGGGGCCCTGACCCCATACCAGGGGGTTCGGGGTTCAAACCCCCCTCCTCTATTGGCGATTTGAAAAAAATAAAAACCCCTCTTTTTGGAACGATCCGCCTCTTATCATACAGAAATTTCACATCTACATTAAAAAAAAAACTAGAAAAAAAAGAGATTAAGCTGCTTCGTTTGCAAAATTTAGTTGATTAGAATTATCATTTCGGTTCCAACTATTCCAACGAAATTGACTTTTTGGATTCGGATGGGTTTGGATTCGAAAGATTCAAAATTCTAGAATGCCCAACCCTGCTAGTGACATCTGACATGTCACTGATGTCAGAGGTGACCATCCACGCGGCAAGTCTTAACGTGGGACCAGGCCTTAGTTAGACCACCATCGTAATCTAATACCGGTGGAGCCGAATTTCTCCTACTTAAGCCAAGATTTTTAATATCATCACCCACACTATGCAGCCTTTTAAGTTAGGCCTATAATGACAATAAGTTCAGCAGCACTGTCCGAAACAAGCCATCATCAACGTCTTCTTCGTTGGTGCTAACTTAGCTTCTGCTTACTTAAGCCGAATGCACACAGCGTGCGGTTACGGGCCGGATTGGGCATTTTCCGTACGTGACGTCATCAGGCTGTAACGTCATTTTACCCTCCCCCCCAATTTTTTTACCCTGGCGGCGCCACTGCTGGTAAGCGCAGGTAGATTAAAAGGAAAACTACCGTTAACTTTTCATATTTACACGCGAAACGTTCCTTAACACGAATAGCAGTTAGAAATAAAGATAATCAAAGCAAAATCCAGGTCATTTTAATGTTGCTTCTACTTGCCTTTGGCTTTGCTTACATGCACCCATTTACTTCCGTCTCCGAATTCCCACGCTGGGAAGGCTAAATCTAGCGGTATGTGCGCGAAGAGTCTATTAAACAAGTTTCCGCTTCTATAAGTTATGCTTATTTATCGCATGTTTATCCTTCTTTGCGATAGAGGCGCTATAACGAGCTCGCTTCCAAGTGTCGAGCCACCTGTCTGCCTTTGTGAGATGGGGAAATCCCGCTAAGCGTGGTTACGAACGGCACAACAAGTGAACTTGTTCTTCACGCTGTCGCCTTTGATGCTAAGCGTCATACAGGAGAGCTATAAATATCAACTTTTAGCCTAAGTCATTGGTTTGACCCTACTCTCCAACCCCGAATCTACCATTCCAGAAACAGACGCTCTATCCCAGAGGTGGGCAAACTTTTTACACGAAGGGCCAAATTTGGAAAAATCTTTGAAGCCGCGGGCCGCACGCTGATTGGAAAACAATGAAAACCTTTTTTTCTTTTTTGGAGATAATAGTCCGCGTACGAATGTGATCTTCAAATTGAAAGGTTTTCACTTCGTTTTTCATTTCAATTTTGCACCCATGAGGCTTAGTTTTTTAAAAATCACAGCCATCCGTGATCTCTAAAGGAAAAAATGGTCTTCCGCTCAATTCATGGTGGGAGTTTAAGTTTTTGTAAGTGCTGACGGGCCAGAATAAAAGAACTGGCGGGCCGGCTTTGGCCCGCGGGCCGTATAGTGTGCCCATGTCTGCTCTGTCCACTGGGCCATCAGAGCGGTAGCCTAATAATTTTTTTTGGTTTGCCATTTTGCCACTTTCAGAGGAAATCATCAACGGCAAGCAGTGATGAGCACGATAAACCTTTCTGCACTGAAGCGATAACGATAATCGATAATTTCAAAAAAACCCTGGGCGATACCGATAAATCTCAATTTCTTAAAGCGATATCGGTAATCGATAAATTATCGCCGATAAATTTTTCCGATAAATGTGCAGTAAATTTTCGATGTGTTTGGCGAAGTTTTTTTTGTAAGCGAAATTGCACAAATGTTTTTCTAGATTTTTCAAGAAAAAAAAGCAGTTCACGGACTCAGCCGTGGCATTAAATAAAACAAAGAGAGATTTTGTTGAATTGCAACTCAAGACTTTACGAACATCGTGTATTTTTTCCATCGCACCTACTCGCTAACTTTACACTGTGTGCATAAACAATCGTTTATAGCGATAATTTATCGGCGGTAACAAAATATATTACAAAAGCGATATCGGTAATCGATAAATCAAAACTATTTTGAGCGATAACGATAATCGGTGAAAAATTATCGCCGATAAAATATCGCGATAAATGCCCATCTCTGTCGGCAAGTGTGTAGGCTAGTTGGCACTTTTACGATTAAGAACGCAATACTTTTCAAGGGCGTGCCAAGGAATTTAAAAGGGGGGGGGCGCAATTTGAAGCCGTCCGCTTTCCGCCAAAAGTCAAGTGAAGAGCTAAAATACAAAAAAGAGGCCAACATGTCCGCACATGTCCAGTTTACGGCCCAAAGTTAAGTGAAGAGCAAAAAAAGGTCATCACGCCCTCAGATTGTCCTTTACACGCGTATAGGCCTAGCACCTTTACACCACGAAAGTTTAGCGCATTTGTCGCCGGGGGGGACGTGGAGGCCCCCCTGAATACGCCCCTGCTTTTAGGCCTACTTGAGTACTTTTTAAATGACTACTTTTTACTTTTACTTAAGGTGTTTTTTCAGTCAACACTTTCTGCTTTACTTCGAGTAGTTTTGCCATCAGTAAAAATACTTCAGTACAGTTTCAAAATACTTTTTATGCCACTGGTTGCTGCTAATAACAGGCCTACCATTATTACGCCTGCCAATGCTGCCACAATGCACATTGCTGTCGTTCCTTTTTAGTGTTTGCTGATGAGGCTTCAACAAAAAATGTAAAAAATACCGTTAGGTAACTTATGACTAACTAGGCTACAAAAAATTCGAAATGACATTCTTATTTCGATTAGCGACTACCAAAGAAATGATACGTAAGATTTTGGTCTACCGGTATTTAGTTCTTTATTCCTCTTCACCCACTCGTAACAGCTTCTTCAATCTGCATGGCTGCTTTATGACTTTTTTTTTTTTCATTTAGTTGCATATTTAGCCTATTCTCCTATCACGAAAAAGCGATCAAAGCGCTATACGAGCTCGCTTAAGCCTGGGTCACACGAGGCTAGTTTGCTAGCGCTAGTGACTAGCGGCTAGTACTAGCCATTTCGAACTAGCGGCTAGTAAAACCTCAAGACTGGTCACACGAGGCGAGTGAGTGGTTAATCAATTTGCTAGTAAAAGTGCATTCTTGTTGGACTAGGGCCTATGTGAACTGGTAGCCTACCGGTAGCTGATGAATAGGTATACCTAAAACGCAGCGCAAAGTAATCAACCGGCTAGTTCGTGAGGCATGTGCCGAAATTGGAGAGGAAATTCTAAAAGAAGTTGAAGGGGAAAAGGAAAGAAAGTGGATGAAAAAATGGGTCGCAAGAAGGGAAAAGTATGGAGCATCCAACACTCTGCTGAGGGAGTTGGCTGCAGAAGACCCACGCATGTACAAAAACGTTTTGAGAATGAATTCGGATAGATGCGATATGTTGCTGGAGATGGTTGCGCCAAAAATTTCAAAACAAGACAGTGCTATGAGGATGGCTATTCCATGTAAAACTAAACTGGAAGTAACGCTGCGGTACATGGCAAGTGGTGACAGTCTCCATTCCCTTGCGCTGCTGTTCCGAGTCCCGCATAATACAATTTCCACCTTTTTACCCAATGTGCTGCAAGCAATTTACGATTCACTGACGCCATATATCAAAGTAAGTTTGAATTACAATTACGTATTGAACTATTGAACGCATATTGCATAGTTATGAATTACCTACTTTTTATCGCTTAAAAGTGCATTAAACCTCTGGCAGTTTTAATAATTGTTCAAAAATCAAAAAAGGATATAGTTTTTAAAATTTTTTCGCACCATTATGGCACTTTTTCATTCCGTTCTACATAAGTTATTAAGCTTTTTGTTTCTTTATATTTTCCCGAGATTTCCGACGCAAGCGAAACGTTTATGCTAAAATTTGTTATCTCAAGTGTCAAACGCAGCACTCTACTGATCATAATAGGTTTGTAATAACGAAAATTGTCAACAGGAAACGAACTGTAAACAAAGGCATTAAAAAATCGTGGTTAAGGAGTTTTTGTCAATGCAGCAGGTGGCAGGTGCCAAAAAGTCCATCGCTGCTAATTAGTACCGTAATTACATATGAAAAAACGTAGCTTGCTGCTGCAAAGAATCAGTTGCAGAACAGTACGAGTTTCCTTCAACGTTCATCTTGATAACTGGAGGAGAAACATAGTCATTGGTAGCGGTACCGGTATGAAAAGGTTGATGAACCACTACCGAGGGAGATGGCTGTGTCATGCTCATGTCCATTATCCTAAGTCTTTCCTGAGTGATGAGGCTTTGAATTTTTTCTTGCAGTGTGACAAAGCTTCTGATAGGCAATTCACGCAACTGCAACGCTACGTGCTGGCCAAATTGAGAATATTGATCTTCCGTTTCTGCAACATTAGTCATTTTAGCGATCTCGTGCAGCTTTGAGATAGCATTGTCAAACCTTCCTTTGCCTTTAGGAGGTGTCTTCTTCTTTAACTTCTTTGGGGGTTTATCCTTTGGAGCATTTTCGACGTTAGGTGATTTTGCATTATTTACTGAAGTACCGGTACCGGTGTTTGATTTTTGCCCTTCATCTTGCGATGGATTTTGAACGACGCTGAACGTTTCATTTTCAGCTTGATCGTCGTTGTTTGTTGGGATAGCAGCTACAGCTGATAAATTCTTAAATGAAAAAAAAAAAAAAATACAATTGTGAATCATTTTACGGTTGGCTGATGAATGATACTGGTAATTATTTTTATAGGCCCCGGACTCGTTAGAGGAATGGCAATCGATCCAAATTTCATTTGAAGAAAAGTGGAATTTTCCGAAGTGCTGCCGAGCGATCGATGGCAAGCATGTTCGGATTGTTCGTCCGCCTAATAGCAGTTCAGCATACTTCAATTACAAAGGTACATTCAGTCTCATTTTGTTTGCTCTGGTGGACGCAGAATACTGCTTTCGTTTCATCGACGTGGGAAGTGATGGAAGAGCTTCCGACAGCACAATCTTCAAAAACTCTTCCCTCAACGTGGTAATGGAAAAAAAGCTACTAAATTGGCCTGAAGATGGATTTTGCCTCGGAGATGATGCGTTTCCACTCCGTACCAATTTGCTCAAGCCGTATAGCAAAAGAAAATTATCACTACAACAAAAAATCTTCAATTATCGGTTATCCAGAGCTCGGCGAGTGGTAGAAAATGCTTTTGGTATTCTAGCATCGAGATTCCGCATTTTTTTAAGGCCGATAGATTTAAAAGTAAACACTACAGAAACCCTTATTAAGGCTGCGTGTGCCTTACATAACTGGCTCCGCATAACTTCGCCACAATACTTTCCAAGTGGTTCTGTTGACGAAGAGGATCTGGACAATGGTAGCGTCAAACCTGGATCGTGGCGAAAAGAATTGGTCAATCCTCTCGTGTCTGTAAACCGTGAAATCGTTGGTTATCTATCCAACAACCCCGGGAACAACCCTGAAAGACTTCGCAGCCAGTATGCAAGAGCGTTTTGCACAAGCTTATCTGTTCCATGGCAGTTGCGACAATTACATTTGTAAATATCATCGTCCTAAATGATATGTTCGAGTGTACCTGTATTTTTTTGTCCCAGCAGGGCCTTGCTGTGTATGTACCGGTACCAGTACATGTGTAGCGTACGTAATTTAAATTATGCTGAATGCTTTGATAAACTCTGTCATACTCTTTCGCAATAAATGCGTTTCATGATAACAAATGTTTGATTTATCAGCAGGTACGGTAGGCTACCTGGCTACTTACCAAGTTTGAAGATGATTCTCTGCCGGATGCGACATTTCGCCAAAAGGAATCGGCTTTTTCAAACCAAATAAGCTTTGGCTTATGGATGTCTTCCGTTCCGGCCCCACTCTTTTTTGACCGCTTGATCTTGTTCACTTCAAGTCTATTCGCGTCTCTCAAACTCTTAATTTTTTTTTTCAGTAATTCGTGATCAACTGAAAGTCCTTCATCATTAACTTCTTGAACCAACCTATCAAAACCATGTTCCCTCGCGTTTTTTTTACCATAATTTTCGTCCCACACATTCCACAAAACATTGTATTTTTGATAAATGTCCAAAAATTGTATTATTTCATCTCCAGACCATTTCAAAACATTCCTTTTCGCCATTTTGAGTGACTCAATATGTCTCAGTCGAAAATATTGGTGTCTGGAACGCAAAATCTGTTTGTGTCGTCACAGTTTTGCATTATTCGATTTTCACAAACTCGCCAGCTAGTAAAAACTAGCCGCTAGTAAAGTTGAACATGTTCAACTTTCTAGCGGCTAGTAAACTAGCTTGCTAGTGCTACTAGCTACTAGCGAGAACCTGGTCACACGATGCTATTTGCCGATTTTGCTAGCCGCTAGTCAACTAGCAGCTAGCAAACTAGCCTCGTGTGACCCAGGCTTTAGGAGTTGCCAGCCATCTGTTTACCACACCAAGATTGGGGGCGATGTGCCCTTCCCAACGGCACAAATAACAAGTACACTTGCCAGCTTGTTCTCCCCACTGTCCCTTTAAGGTTGAACGTCAAGCAGGAAAGCTGTGAATACCAATTTTAAAGTCATTGGTGTGACTCGACTCGGAATCAAACCCAAGTCTACAGCTCAAGAGACAGACGCTCTATTATACCACAGTCCCTAATTTAGTGACTGTGATTATACCACTCGGCCGTCTGAACTTAACCGCTTCTGATAGCGATTTTACGATTTAGACGGAACTGTGTGATGCAATAAAAGCACTAGTTTATTTAAAAGCGAAGACGAAGACCAAAGCAAACTGAGCAAGTTTCACATAGCTTGGTGAACTAAGGGGCAAAGTCAACGAATGTCCAACTCTGAGGTTGTGCAATCGATTAGTATAACTATAACCTATGTTAATACCCTGTCATAATTTACATGAGCCGGATGGCAGATGCTTCCATGTAGCCCGGGCTGTGATTAAGTCTGTACAAAGCTTTTCTCTTGCAAAGTTACAATGACAGACCGAAACCAAATTTGCCGACCCGGAAGGGTATCCACTCTTCCCGAAGCTCAGCCAAGGCCTACTAACCGGCAAACGTCCTTTTCAGGACGGGGCGATGTTTGCTCTGCTTCAGGGCACATCGTCAACAAGTTCCGAAGGCCAGCAATCCTGCAGCTGAACATTGAAGGCCTCACTGTAAGCAAGATGAATGTCCTTCACCATCTCGCTGTGCAGTTTGAGGCACTCGTCATCCTACCACAGGAGACCCACTGTGCTTCTACCGACAAGCTTGTGATTCCAGGCTTTGCACTAGCTGGGTCCTGTGTAAACAGGATACATGGCCTTGCTACATTTGTCCATGAGCGACTAAAATGGACCCTAGTACATCAGTCCCCATTTACATCAGAGACTGAGTGGTTATGCGTAGACGTTGATGGCCATAAAATTGTCAATGTTTACAAACCTCCACCTACACCATTGCAGACTACCGACCTACCAGTGTTTCCACACCCTGTCCTGTACTCGGGTGATTTCAACTGCCCGCATGTGAATTGGGGCTACAGCAGCAACAGCGCTGATGGAGAGTGCCTTGTTGCTTGGGCAAGCTTTAATGGTCTAGTCCCTCTCCATCACCCAAAGGACATGGCCACTTTCCACTCAGGCCGCTGGAACACTGGCACCAACCCGGACCTGGCGTTTGTTAGTGTTGGTCCTGACAGTCGCTTACCTGACAGGCGTATTTTAGAGAAGTTTCCTAGGTCACAACATCGACCTTCGCTCATTGTTCCACCAAGGCTCACTCTGTCAGTTCCGAGTATGCCTGTTAAGCGATGGAACTTCCGCAAGGCAAAATGGAGCCATTACAATGCCCTGACCAACCAACTCGCTAAGAGCTTGTTGCCACCTGATACATCTGATGTGGACCGGGCATACCAGGACTTCTGTAATGCCATCAGCACAGCAGCCAAAAAGTATATCCCACGTGGTCGACGAAACGACTCCGGCTCCGGATGGCAGATGCTTTCCCGTAGCCTGGAGCGTTACTCTGTCTACGCTATTCAAATCTGGCTGACAGAAACCGAATCTGCCTTAACGGCGGGACACCTAACGATGTTCAAGCTGGCCAGTGGCAAACGTCCTTTTCAGGACGGGGCGATGCGCATCTTCGGCGCACCATCAACAAGTTCCAAAGGCCCAGCATTCTCCAACTGAACATCGAAAGCCTCACTGCAAGCAAGATGAGCGTGTTGCATCATCTTGCGTTACAGTGTGAGGCACTCGTCATCCTCTTACAGGAAACCCACTGCACCTCGGTAGAAAGGCTAGATCTTCCGAGCTACCATCTAGCTGGGTTTTCCTTGAGCAAGAAACATGATCTTGCTACGTTTGTCCATGAGCGTCTGAAGTGAATCCTAATCGACCAGACCCCACCAACATCGGAGATCGAGTGGGTGTGCGTTGATGGGCCAGTGAAAGCTCTGCTCCCATGGGAACAGGCGGGTTTTCGACGCGGAAGATCCACCGTGGATCAAGTCACTTTGCTCACGCAAAGCATTGAGAATGATTTCGAAGCAAAAAAAAAAGGCCGGTGCCGTCTTTATCGACCTGATAGCTGCCTATGACACTGTCTGGCACCGTGGCCTCACCTGCAAGCTGTTCCGGCTTCTGCCGGACAAGCACATGGTTCGTATGATTATAGAGCTTATCCGCAACAGGAGCTTCAACCTTACAACTGGCGACAGCAAGCCTAGCAGGTTACGACGCCTGAGAAATGGCGTCCCCCAGGGATCGGTCCTGGCCCCCCTCCTTTTCAACATCTATACATATGATATCCCCTCCATAACCTCCAAGAAGTTCGCCTATGCCGACGACCTGGCGATACTTCATATATCTGGAGAATGGAAAGAATTGGAAAGGACTCTAAGCCAGGATATGACTAAACTCTCGGAATATCTCCAGACCTGGCGATTGAAGCTTAGCCACGCTAAAACGGTGACGGCGGCCTTTCACCTCCACAATCGAGAGGCTAAGCGTGAGTTTAAGGTCTGTAACATCGGTAAGACCTTACCTTTCTGTCCAGTTCCCACTTATCTTGGGGTCAAACTGGACAGATCGCTCACATATCGTCCTCACCTGGAAGTGTTGCGCAAGAAGCTATGTGCTCGCGTCTCACTGTTGAGGCGACTTGTTGGAACAGGTTGGGGTGCTAGCACCTAGACATTACGCACAGCTGCCCTGTCTCTGGTCTACTCGACTGCCGAGTACTGCGCACCAGTCTGGTGCCGCAGCGTGCACATACGGCTTATCGACAGTGTACTAAATGACGCCTTGCGCATTGTCACTGGGTACCTGCGTCCCACTCCATCGATCTACCTTCCGGTTCTTTCAGGCATCCAGCCAGCTGAGCTTCGCCGCCAAGGAGCGACACTCTCCCTAGCCAACCGCAGCTCCCTGGACCCTGACCACATTTTACATGGCCAGTTTCATGAGTCACAGAACGTATGTAGGGAGAGATTGAAATCTAAACACTCATTTGTACCTGCTGCTCGGAAATTACTAGACAGTCTTTCTGAGATGGACGTCCGTGCAGCCCAGTGAACGAACACGAAATGGGACATGGAGTACTCTGCCAACGCATTGTCACTCCACGCTTTCATTCCCAAGGCTAGCTCCAGACCCTTGGGTATGGGTCTGCCGAGGGCAGCCTGGGTCAAGCTCAACCGTCTGCGCTCTGGTGTTGGACGCTTCTGTTCGTCCATGTACAAATGGGGTCTCGCTCCTCTAGCGAATTGTGAGTGTGGTGCCAGTGAACAAACCGCAGATCACATCATCTCACAGCGTCCCATACATCGGGCACCCCGAGGAATGTTTGGTCTAATGGTTTTGGATGACGAAACAAGATGCTGGCTGAAGTCCCTTACAGTCAACATTTGACCCAAGAAGATTGGTGGCCAGGGTGGTAAAAGGATAAACCCTCGGCCTTGGTCCTTCCATCTGTCTTGGAAGAGATGCCCCGCCAAACGACGACGACGAAACGACCACATTCCGTGTTGGGATGCTGAGTGTGAGAACCTCTATCAGATGTTCCTGCAATCGCCTGAGGGATCAGACTTTAGCAGGGCTGCTTCTGCCCTGCTGTCCAGGCTTGACAGAAAACGCAGGGACCGATGGTCTGAGGCAGTCCAAACCATCGACTTTTCTCACTCCAGTCGTAAAGCATAGAGCATATTAAACAACTTAACTGGTAGATCACGACGCTTCCCTCGGCATTGTGGAGTTTCAGCCAATGCCATCGCATCAGCAGGGGCGGATCCAGGGGGGATGTGGGGGATGCATCCCCCCCACCAGCCATTTTCAACAATGCTTTGGATAAATAAAGTTTTTCTATAATTTCGAACCTCTTCATAACCATGGGTACAAATCCATGGAGGGATGTATCCCCCCATAATCCGGCAGCATCCCCCCCAATATTTTCATGTCCCAAAACTGGGCATCAGCGAACGTGATGACCTTTTTTTTGGTCTTCACTTCATTTTGGGCAAAAAATTGGGCATCTGGAAACGTTATGACCTTTTCATTTTGGTCTTCACTTCATTTTGGGCAAAAAATTGGACATCTGCAGACGTGTTAATTTTGCTAAATCATCCCCCCCCCCCCCCAATATCGAAAAATGGTCGATTTTGCTAAATCATCTCCCCCAATGCTCAACATGGATTTGCACCCTTGTTCATAACAATAAACCTTAGTCGTTTTAAGTACGCATAATCGAAACTGTGCTTACAAAATGCATCATATTTGATGAAGCTCTCAAAGTTAGGGGCCAAAAATATGAACAAACTGTGCCTGAAAATTGTTCGAAAAGCGCTAAAATGACCATTACAGTACGCAAATTTTCAAAAATTTTGCGGGGTAGCATGCCCCCGGACCCCCCTAGAGTCGTTTTTGTTACTTAAGTTGCTTGAAATTAACTCTGCCGGGAAAAAACTGAGCTTGAAAAAGTGGCGAAATTTGGTGCCCTTTCCCTAAAAAAAATTCTAAATACAACCCTGACATGAAGCATTTTGAAAGGGCTTATTCACGCCCGTTTCCGAGTTTAAACGTCTTTATATTTAGTTAACATTCAACCTAATTTAAAATCACATTCCCCCCCCACCAAAACTTTCGGGATCCGCCTCTGCGCATCAGTACTGGTCAATAACAGCAAATACGAGGATATTGATCGCAAGTCATCCCGGCTTGTGTCTCAAGAAGTGTCTGATCTTTGGAGGGCCTCTACAACAAGTGCAGTGAATGTCTGTGGAAGCTTTACTCCCTCAGAATTCGCAGCCGCCCTCAAACATCTGAAATCAGGAAAAGCTCCAGGCCCAGACTCTATCTGCCCTGAGCTTTTACTCCATGCTGGAGCTGCCCTGAAATCCTGGCTGCGTGGCTTTCTTTCATCCCGTTTGCACCACCTCAAAATTCCAAAAATCTGGAGAAGAGCGTTGGTTGTCGCGATCCCCAAACCAATGAAACCTGTAGAGGACCCCAAGAGCTATCGCTCCATCTCTTTGCTCTGTGTCCCCTACAAGATCCTCGAGAGGCTCATTTAGGCTACACCCGTATCGAGCCCATTGTCGACCCGCTTCTTCCTCGGGAGCAAGCTGGGTTCCGACAGGGGAGGTCCACAGTAGACCAAACTGTTCTACTTACTCAACACATCGAGGACTCATTTGAGACCAAGAAGAAGGCCGGTGCTGTTTTTGTCGATCTGACAGCTGCTTATGACACTGTCTGGCATCGTGGCCTCACCTGTAAGCTGCTGAGACTCCTTCCTGATAAACACATGGTCCAAATGATTATGGAACTTATCCAGAATAGAAGTTTCACCCTTTCCATCGGTGACAGCAAGCGAGGCAGGTTACGACGTTTGCGAAATGGTCTCCCACAGGGATCAGTCTTGGCTCCCCTCCTTTTTAACATCTACACATACGATCTGCCTTTCACAATTTCCCAGAAGTATGCGTATGCCGACGACCTGGCATAGACGCATACCTCGAAAGACTAAAAGACTTTGGAGGGCACTCTAAGCCAAGACATGACAACACTTTCAGCGTATCTCCAGACTTGGAGGCTGAAGCTCAGCCACGCTAACACAGTGACGACGGCCTTTCATTTAAACAACCGAGAGGCGAAACGTGAGTTCAAAATCTTCAACAACGGCAAACTATTGCCATACTGTCCAACTCCAACCTACCTTGGTGTAAAGCTGGACAGGTCGCTCACTTTTCGTCATCACCTAGAGGCATTGCGCAAGAAACTTTCCACTCGCGTCACACTGTTGAGGCGACTTGCAGGCTCGGGATGGGGTGCAGGAGCCAAAACATTGCGAACAGCCGCTTTGTCCCTGGTTTACTCCACAGCTGAGTAGGCCTACTGCGCACCTGTTTGGTGTCGTAGTGCTCACACTCGGCTAATCGACAGTGTTTTAAATGACGCCTTGCGCATTGTCACTGGATGTCTGCGACCCACTCCAACGGACTACTTGTCAATCCTCGCAGGCATCCAGCCAGCTGAGCTTCGCCGTCGAGGAGCGACACTCTCCCTGGCTAACCGCGCCACCCTTAATCCTGATCATATTTTACAATGAGCAGCTGGTCGGGAAACAAAATGCGCACCAGGGAAGGCTCAAATCAAGACGCCCGTTTGTACCCGCTGCACAGAAACTACTGGATAGTCTGACCGAATCAGACATTCGTGCAGCGCAATGGATGGATTATGTATGGAACATGGAGTACTTGAAAAGTGCATCAAGGCTTCATGCTTTTATTCCCAGGGCCAGTTCTAAGCCTCTTGGAATGGGTTTGCTTAGAACATCTTGGGTAAAACTGAATCGTCTGCGGACTGGCGTAAGGCGATTCCATTCATCCATGTACAAATGGGGTGCTGCTCCTTCACCGAATTGTGAGTGTGGTGCCTCTGAGCAAACTGCAGACCACATCATTTCTACATGCCCCCTACATCGTGCACCAAAAGGAATACAAGGTCTGTTGGTCCTGGATGATGACACCCGACGCTGGCTTAAAATCAACGCCGTCAACATCTAAACCGTCGGAAGAGGATGCCCAACCACACGACGACGACGACGATTTACATGAGCTTGTTAAAACTGGGGGACAACCTGGGGCCCAGGCAAAAATCTGAGGGGGGCAAGGTCCTCTCTGGTTCCCCCTTAATGTCGCCATTGCCCACCTTCCCCTACTGTTCAATTTTCAGTGCAATATAATTTAAAAATAACCTTTTTTTATCAAAAATCCGTGCAGCAAAAGATCTATGCGGTAGTACTAATTTGGCACTGCAAGCACTGTACGTAGAACTGATTCAACACTGTAGACACTGCAGGCAATGTAAAACTAATTTGGCACTGTGGGCACTGTACGTAGAACTGATTTAGCACTGTAGAACTAATTTGGCACTGTAAGCACTGTTCCTAGAACTGACTTAGCACTCTAGGCACTGCAGGCACTGTAGTTTGGCACTGTAGGAACTGTAGAACTAATTTGGCACTGCAGGCACTGTGCATAGAACTGATTTGGCACTGTAGGCTTTGTAGAACTAATTTGGCACTATAGGCACTTTAGAACTAATTTGGCGCTGTAGGCACTGTAAAACTAATTTGGCACTGTAGGCACTGTGCGAAGAACTGATTTGGCACTGTAGACACTGTAGAACTAATTTGGCACTGTAGGCACTGCAGAACTAATATGGCACTGTAGGCACTGTACTAATTTGGCTCTGTTGGCGCTGTACGTAGAACTAAATTAGCACTGTAGGCACTGTAGAACTAATTTGGCACTGTAGGCAGTGCGTAGGCCTACGTGGAACTGATTTAGCACTGTAGGCACTGTAGAACTAATTTGGCACTGTACAGCTGTAGGCACTGTAAAACTGATTTCGCGCTGTAGGCACTGTAGAACTAATTTGGCACTGTAGGCACTGTACATACCGGTACGTGAAACTGATTTAGCACTGTAGGCACTGCAGGCACTGTAGAACTAATTTGGCACTGTAGGCACTGTACGTAGAACTGATTTAGTACTGTAGGCAATGTAGAACTACTTTAGCACTGTAGGCACTGTGGAATTAATTTGGCACTGTGCGTAGAACTGATTTAGCACCTACAGTGCCAAACTAGTTCTACAGTGCCTACAAATCAGTTCTTCATACAGTGCCTATGTACAGTTCTACATACAGTGCCAAATCAGTTCTACAGTGCCTACAGTGCTAAATCAGTTCTACGTACAGTGCGTGCAGTGCCGAATTAGTTCTACAGTGCCTGCAGTGCCTACAATGCTAAATCAGTTCGGCGTACAGTGCCAAATCAGTTCTATAGTGCCTGCAGTGCTAAATCAGTTCTTTGTACATTGCCTACAGTGCCAAATTAGTTCTACATTACCTAGGCTACAGTGCTATATCAGTTAAGGGAACTATATCAGTTAAGTTGTGGTTAACCCAGAATGGTTAACCACAAAGTTGGCAACCCTAACCCTGCTTGACGCTTAGCATTAATGGGATAGTGTGGAGAACAAGCCGGCGAGTTCACTTGTTGTGCCGTTGGGAAAGGCACTTAACGGAATTCCCCCATCTTAGTGTGGTAGACAGATGGCCGGCAACTCCTAAGCGAGCTTGTTCAGCGCTTCGCCGCTTTCTGGTGATTGGAGGATAAACATGCCAATAATAATGTGAGGACATTACAAAATATGCTTGGCGTACACCGCTAAATGCTCAGTGTAATATCGATTACAATATTTTTTAGTTTTTTAAACCAGGACTTCCCAAACTTTTTCGCTCGCGACCCCTTTTAATCTCCTAAAATTTTTCGCGACCCTTCGCGGTTAAAATGAGAAATAAGCATTTCCAAAATATGCATTACAGATAATTATTGAAAGACGAAAACTAAAAACAAGCTACCGTTACTCAATTATTTATTTATCATTTTTGTTGCATGTTTATTCTCCTATCAACAAAAAGCGATCAGTGCGCTATACGAGCTCACTTAGGAGTTGTCGGCCATCTGTCAACCACACGAAAATGGGGCAATCCCGCTAAGTGCTTTTCCCAACGGCACGACAAGTAAACTTGCCGGCTTGTTCTTTACACCGTCGCTTTGATGCCGAACGTCAAGCAAGGAAGCTGTGAATACCAACTTTAAAGTCATTGGTTTAACCCGACTTGGAATCAAACCCAAGTCTACAGCTCTCGAGGCGGACGTTCTTACCACTCGGCTATCTGAGCTGTTGATGCCTGCAATGCCTACCAGCTTACACTTAAGTAGCTTATTAAAACCAAAAATAAAAAAGCTAACACAATCATGTGATGTGATGGGTGCGCTTGTTTCCTTCTACAAACCAAATCCAGCCGCGGCTCAATATTGTTAATGCCGGTATTAAGAAGGTTTCATCGTTGCTTATGCCTGCATGCAGGAACGATGTTTTGCCGTCAAGGTTGAACATGCTGACTTGCGTAGGCACGTCGAGACAAACAGCCGGTGTGTGGTAGCTGCCGAGTCCGATAATAATCGATATTCGGCTTTAATGCTAACCATTGATTCACCAGCTATCCATTGCCTCAAATTAGTTTTTAGTTACCGGTGCTAGCCTTTCGCCAGCGGAGTTCAACATGGCGTTGCAAACCGAAGCGATGAAACAAAAAGAATGCATCCAACCGTGTCACGTGATACCGATGTGACGACACAAAACAGTTTATAGTCCTTATACATAGAACTACAGCACTCATCTGCTGCCTCACTATTTCGTACTAACCTAGAGATAGGCCAGAATCTACAGCTAAGTTAAGAGTGATGTTTGCGCAATTACATTAGTTTCAAAAGTTTAAGAAGCACAACAGCATACTATACATAACACGCAATACTTTGCATGAAATTTGTATACTCCCTGCGACCCCTGAAGTTTGTTACGCGACCCCTCGCGGGGTCGCGACCCCCAGTTTGGGAATCCCTGTTTTAAACTACCATTGAAATCGATTATTTCTTTAGCTTTTGGTGAACTATCGAATATCGATTATTTCTCTACTTTTTTGGGTATTTATTCCCAACCCTGTATCTGTGTTGATAACGTCTGATGTGTTTTTCTGCTCTGGTTATTTTAGTCATTATCTCGATATGGTCTACATAGCAAATAACTAATTGTTATCTGTTTTGCATATGTGAGTTTATTTTTTGCTTGTTTTTTTTTCCAATTTGACTTTGTTACTATGGACTTGTGGTCTGAAACAAATAAAATAAATAAATTTTACCGATGCTTAAACTTGTTCTGTTAAAGGTTGTTTTTTTATTAAGGTTTTTGATTTAGGTTAGGCAGTCAGCAGTGGCTGTTTTTTAAGCCTGCCACTTTAAATGCTTTCATTATATACCAGTATTCTATAATTATGTCACTCTCTTCTTGGTTACGATTGGGAAATTTCATTTTCAGAAAAAAAATTGCAGCATCACACTGCAGAAAAATCCCCTTCTGTACAGCTCTGATTGGAGACAAATTGTTCGCTGCGGCGTAAATATCATCTGTTAAAATATTAAGTATTAAGTTGATTTGTGTTATGGTTACTTTCTTTTTTTTTAGTTCTAACGTGATTGTTTTTGCTTTTTTTTTTGTTTTACATTTAGTCTATAACAATGTGCAGACAGTAGACCAGAGTTTTGCTCTTTCTCTGCATTCCATGGTGTTTTGTGAAATGATTGCAGCTGTTCTTGTTTCATTGGATGCCAAAAATTCTGATTCTGTTCCCTCTAGATTTTTAGCAAGTGTAAACTTTCCCTAATATAGACTAAACTTTATTAAAAAATTTGCCCAAGATTTAGGGTGAACAAATTTGATTGAATTTTAGTGTTGCAGAGCAGACTATAAAACGTTTGTTTTGTGCCAAAATATTCAATACTTTGATTCAAATTCAGCCAAATATTGCCATTCCAGTCAGCAAGCGTAAAGAAAAATTGAAAAATTTTGCCCTAATTTCTCACTTTTCTTAAATTTTGCACCTTAGAGGAAACAGTGACTGAAAGTGTAACAGAGCCAGAACAAAGCGACAAACGCTGTGTGTTGTTAAAATAGCCATTTTGTTTATTGTACTGCAGTAACCAATTGCTTCAAGTTCAAGGTTTTAGTGTATTTTGGATAATCTGTATTATATGATATAGTAGAACGCCGGTTATCCGAAACACCTATTATCTAAACAACTTCAACAGAAGAAATTTACCAAATGCTATGCTCTCGTCCAAAAATGCCAGCGGCTGAACAAGTGACAAGTTAAAAACAAAAGAAAGTGTTTATTATATGTACTTCCAATGCTAATAATATAAAATATATCACAATGTATGTGTACTTATAATGTGTATGATGTAATTTTGTGATATTGCATGTTGCTCGATCATCTGAACCACGCCTGGTTTTAATTAGATCGATAACACTGGTCGACGCACAAATTTTTGCCGAAGATATTTCAACGGTTTTAGGGTATATCGGGTGCGCTGATTCCGAAAGTAGCCTTTGCTGAATTGGCTCTAGTTTTTGAGATAAATGCATATTTTATGAAAATATTGCTTACGTAGGAAAATAGCAATGCTATCCGTTTATGCCTATTTTAAGCAATGCTGTTGGGTTCCATCCTCTTTGCTTAATGCAGTGAGAAAAAGAATACACTCATTGATAAAACTGGTGGCAAATAATGTCTAATCATGACAAAAATTTTCTCCTTTTTTTGAAGATTTGAAACTACAAAACGTCGTCATACAATTACAACACTAGCCATATTGACGTTCTGTTGTTTCCCGTTCTGGCTTTTCAAATTTGTCTATCGCATTTTTAAAACATCCGTTTAAGCCATTTTCCATGCAATAGTAGCATCATGTAACATGTTGTCAATAAATGCTGAGTATGATGCAAGTATACAAAGTATTGAAGGCAGAAATGAAAATTTTTATGACGTACACGTGTTAACTAGATACCACTTGCGAGAAACAGGTTGCTAAACATTGCAAGGCTGAAACTTCGCCTAATCAAGCTTCTGTTATTCATAATAACAAACTGCGCCCCAATGGCGGATCCAGGAGGGCAGTTGGGGCGATAGCACCCTAAAACAACAGCATTTCTCTAAATTTTCTGGAAAATTCGATGAATCTCAAACGATGGATCATTTTTTTGGCATCGCCCTCTTAAAACGAGTTTTTAAATCTACCGTGCTGCGCAATGCTAAGAAACTTGACAAATCTTTGCAGGTGACAAGCATGCCAGGTTTTTTTGAAGTGTGGGAATTATTAAGAAGGAAAGGACATGCATGGTGGAGGTGGCATGAAGGACAAAGATGGGAGAATTGTAGTTAATGAGAAAGATTGCGGGAAATCATGGGAGGAACACATGGAAAAGATCTTGAATGTGGAAAATGAATGGGATCAGATGGCAGAAGCAGATATGGTTGAAGGACCAGTAGAAGGAGTTGCTTATAAGGAGGTGATGAAGGCTATGAATAAAATGAAATTGGGAAAAGCAGCTGGACCTTCAGAGGTAAATATGGATATGATAATGGCGAGTGGAAAGTTTGGTGTTAGAAGCTTTGTGAGAGAATACTGGATAGTGAAGATTGGCCAGAGGAATGGAAAACGAGTGTTGTTCCAATCTTTAAAGGAAAGGGGGTGTGATGGATTGTCGAGCATGCAGACAAGTAAAGCTGCTGGAGCACGCAATGAAGACAGTGGAGAGAGTGCTGGAGAACAGAATAAGAGAATTGATAACGATAAATGATATGCAATTTGGCTTTATGCTTGGGAAAGACACAGCTCATACGTTGTTTATTTTGCGAAGGATACGAGAGGAATTCCGTGGAAAAGAGAAAAAGCAGTGCGTGTGTTTTGTAGACTTGAAAGAGCATTTGATAGCGTCCTTATAAAAGTGGTGGAATGGGTACTAAGAAAACAAGGATAGCCAGAAGTATTGGTGCAAGCAGTGATGAGCTGATATGAGGGTTTAGGGACGAATGTCAGAGTTGGATCAGGGTTGTTGGAGGAATTTGGGGTGAATGTTGGTGTGCATCAAGGGTCTGTGCTATCACCACTAATATTTGCTATTGTGGTTGGTGTTGTGACGAAAGATGCAAGAGAAGGATCATAATTATTGAACGACATTTTTGTACACTGATGAGCGAAAATTTGGAGGATTTAAGGGCGAGGTTCCAAGGGTGGAGAAGTGCAATGGAAGGCAAGGGATTAAAGCAAATATCGGAAAGACGAAGATGATGGTGAGCGGTACAGAAAATGCCATTGCACTCAGCAAAATCGAGCCTTGTGGAATATGAGGAAAAAGGGTTGTGTCTAACGCAGTATGTTGCACACTGTGTAATAAATGAATACATGGGAGATGCACCAAAATGAGGAAGGTAACCTGCAGTTTCGCAGGGTACATGACACTTTCACGCGAACAAAGTTGACGCGGACGATTTGTCGCGAAATGTGTGAAGGCGAAGGGGGGATCAAAAACGGGTTTTCACCCCCAATCTTCACCGTTTTCCAACCCCTCTAACTCCCTGACCCCTGCCGCTATCCATCCCCCCACCCCACCCTCGCATATTTCGCGTCAAATCGTCCTGGCGTCAAGTCGGCCGTATCAAATCTGTTCGCGTCAAATTGTTTTACTCCGAGTTCTGCACGCCATTTTATTGTGGAAGGTGCAAAGATCTTGGAGTAGGCAGGAAAGAACCAGTGGAGGTATTATGCAATCAAATGCCTTTCTGAAGCTTGTGACCATCGGTTTTTTATCACGAAACAAAATCTTTTTGTCGGCATAAATATATCTTACCTGTAATACATTTTGCCGTTATTTATAAAGTAGTGTAAAGGACATATCCCAAAAACTAGAGCCAATTCAGCAAAAGTAAGGCCATTTTCGGAATCAGCGCACCCGATATGCCCTAAAACCGTTGAAATATCTTCGGCAAATAGAAAAAATATTTTTTTGTTGGGCTATGTAATTAAATCGGCGTTCTACTGTAGTATATTTGTGAATTAAAATATAATTTTTAATTACTGATTGCAAACGTTCATTGATTAATCTTGATTGTACATAAATGTTTTGTAGAACAAGGTACGGTGCAACTTTGACAGCGATTTGGATTTCTATTGGATCTGAGAGTTTTTCTATGTTGTGTAATTAAGAGATCATTGTTAACTTGTTTTCTCTATGCATGCGAAGATATGGTTTGATCAAAGATTCAAGTTGTGGAGCAAATCACGATAATAATTAATTTTTCAGCTGCTAACACTATTATGCGAAGAGTAACTTGGTTTGTGAATAATGTGAAATATTTAAGTGATAGAATTAATTGATTGAAGACAATGTCGTTGCCTTGTCGTTCTCGTGTCTATCACGATGTGAACCAACATAGACCACGAGAATATTGGAACTATGAGGCCCACGTCGTTGACTGGGGGTGGGTTGTAGTGTTGTGAATCAAGAGTTTTTCTTCATTCCATATTGTCACTTCTGTGCTGCTTTCTGTTAAAACGCTCTGATCTTAGGGTGACTCCCAGATGTACAGCGGTATGTAGATACTTCATGGTTATTTTTATTATTAAGAGTAAAGTAATGTGCGACACACCATTTGCTCAACAACTTTATTTTTATTTTGCAGAAATCAAGAAGATTATCAACTTGTTCGAAAATTAGGAAGAGGAAAGTACAGTGAAGTGTTTGAAGCGTTCAATGTCGCCGAAAATAAAAAAGTTGTCATCAAAATTTTAAAGGTGCATAGTACGCTGCTTGCTCTCGAATGTAACAGCTCAACGATAAGATGTTGCAGATTAATATTTAATAACGCTTTGAGTATTTATGATGTGAGTTTATTTCTCTTCATTGTTTTTCAGCCTGTCAAAACAAAGAAAATCAAACGCGAAATAAAAATCTTGCAAAACCTCCGAGGTGGCGGTCCGAACATTATCACGTTGCTAGACATTGTCAAAGATCCTGTGGTACGTTCGAAGTTTCTTCAATTTTATTCTCTTTTATAACATGTCATTTGTTTTTGTAGTCTCGTACACCTGCCCTCGTGTTCGAACATGTGAACAACACCGATTTTAAGGTAAGTGCGAGATATGCACGATTTTATTCGCACTTCCTGCAGGAAATCATTAGAAAGAACTCGCTGCATTTTCGGCGATAGAATTTTTCTTTATGACGTCATCCTTACAACAATTGTTGGGATGAGTGACGTGCTGGATTGCTAGTATTAAAATATTTCTTGTGAGATGACTTTGTAAATCGTGCTACTGTCTACTTCTTAAATTTGCACAAAGCACTTAATCCTCAATTACTCTGTCCGCGTGTATACGCAACATTAGTGGGCTTTCAACCCACGGTTCTTGCTTCTAGTTTCTGCATCGTAATCAATTTTTGATGTGTGATTATTATGATGCAGAAACTTAAACCAAGAAGCGTGGGCCTAATGTGGAATTGGAATGTGAAAATTATTTTGTTTGACGTTGATGTGGTAGACCAGGGGGGAGGAATATTTTCAGGTGGCCACATTTTCTTTTGTAAATTTCGTCTTAAAAATACGCAATTTTACGTCACAAATTTACTAATCAATATGTGAGTTATTTTTTACCGTAACATCAGAGACTTTTGTGCGGTTTTTATGTCACAAATATAGCATGTCGTTGAATGTGAAGCAGTTTTTAGCTAATGTTTTCTATTCTACGGGTGTGTCGTACACTTAACGAAGTTCTAACGTGAGCCGCATTCAAACGTACGCGGCCCACTCCTGTGGTAGACGGATGGTCGGTAACTCCTGAGCAAGCTCATTACAGTGCTTTGATAGCTATTTTGCTTTAGGACGGTAAATATGGGAACAAATACAACGAATAAATCCAAAACCAACGCGACGATTTTTTGTTTTTCAGCAACTTTACCAAACGCTGACAGATTATGATATTCGATATTACATGTTTGAAATTTTAAAGGTAAATTTGTTGTTTGTTATCCAATATTGAGCTACGCTATGGTGAAGCTATTTCATCATGTCAACCTCCGAGCTTCAATCTTTTAAGCTGATGCAGAACTCTGCTGAACTACAGACAGTTAAGGCGCGTTTACACGAAATTTTCAGTGAAATTGAACGGGCCTCGGCGCAGCGAAGCGGGCCGTTTACACGGTTTATTTTTTCGGCGCAGCTCATCATGGCAGTTTACTACCGTTTAGCAGCAACCAGCTCTGAAGCTGGCATAAGAAACGCAAATATTTTAACCTACCCAGCCAAAAAACAAGATCTTATCAAGCTGCAATTTTTTAGTTAGCCTATTGATCATATTAATGCAATTGAGACCCCCAAACTATGGCACTCACCGCTTGCCACTGATCACGAAATTAACCTAGGCCTCTGCCTGGGAAGGTCCTCCGATACTTGGCCCTCTCCGCTCAACTGCAGCCCAAATTATCGCTCTGGACCACCGCAGCGTTGCTCGGCACGGCGAGGTGAAGTCGAGCGCGAGTCAACTCACGCTACCTCAAAACCGATATAATAAAACAAAGAATGTGCTTAACTGCGCTGGAAAAAAATTTCGTGTAAACGCGCCTTTAAAGTGACGAACGTCACAGCTGGAATCGAGCTGTTGCCTCAAAGAATGCAGCTACTGCTGTTGCTTCCATGATTGTTGGCGGTAAAAAAATCAAATCTTCATCATACCGCGCAGTTACGCCGAAGCGTGTAACGAGTGCCGGGCTCTATCTCTGCAGCTTAGCCTCTGGTCAACAGAAACGTCGCAGAGGTGGCGACGTTTGCAACAAGGTCCGATTTTCTTGGCCTGGTAATCAAACCGACGATCTCCGCGCTATGGCGATATCTTTCCCTACAAGTCCTACCGTCTGCTTACTGCGAATGGCTACGCTCTCTTTAAGTACTCGGTATTGTTGAAATTGGCTGATTGTTTTAGGCGCTTGACTTCTGCCACAGCATGGGAATCATGCACAGAGATGTGAAACCACACAATGTCATGATCGATCATAAGAACAGGAAAGTAAGTTCGGATGTTATAATGTAATCATAATAATGCTTGTCAGCTGGTGTCTCGACGTAACTTGTTGCCATATAACGTAAAAATCAAGTCTTCATTGTCTTGGCGATATTACGCCGAATCGTGCAACGAGTGACGGGACCTATCTCCGTTGCTCAGCGCCTAGACGACACAGCTCCAAAGAAACATTGCAGCAATGCAGATACTTTGTCCAATTTGACCCCCCTGGAAATTGAACCCCGGATCTCCCTCACGGGAGCGATATATGTAATCATTTCGCCACCAGCCGGTTCCAACGTACATTGTGAGCAGTCACTCGTCCAATATTTTTCAGTTGCGATTGATCGATTGGGGCTTGGCAGAGTTTTACCATCCCGGGCAGGAGTACAATGTCAGAGTAGCATCCCGCTATTTCAAAGGACCTGAGCTACTGGTGGATTATCAGGTAAGTGGATCTGCAAATTCGTAAATATATATTGTAGTCTCAATCTTTTTCGCTGACAGCATTTTCTGCATTGCGGTGTTCCTAAGTTGAGCATCACAAGCAGAAAATGTTTTTCATTCGTTTTAAAGCGCTGAATGTGTCAGTAGGCATAATTCGCCGATAAAACTTGAAAAGTTGTACTATTGTATGCTATCTGCAGTTACGTACATGTCATAATAATATACTGCTGGGTAAAAAAAAATAGTAGTACAAGAGCATGACTGCGTGGAGAGTAAGGTGAGCCATTCCACCGTAGAACACGACATAAATGCACTGCTTTGTGGGCTTCCGGCCAGTTATTTTGTCAGCGACATGGCCTAGCGGTACCGCGCGCAGGTGACAAATCCTACGTGACGGGTTCGATTCGCGGCTGGAGCCGATCGCAATTGACATATTTCATGGGTGGTTGCTGACTCGAAGAGCGCAAGCTCACTTCGCTGTCTCCCTCAATTACCGTTGAATTTTCTGTTCAGTACAATTTGAAAATATCCTCATTTATTTATTTATAAAAGACAAGCTCAGAAATGCTCAAATTGATTTCTCCAAACACAAATTACATAAGAATATGAAACATTTGTTTCAGTATAACCGGCCGGTTAGCTCAGTTGCTAAGCGCACGCTATCGGTGCGGGAGGTCTGGGTTTCGATTCCCGGGCCGGTCAAATCGGCACAGTGTCGCCACCGTTGCGACGTTTCTTCGGAGTTGTGTAGCCCAGGCCCTAAGCCGCGGAGATGGACCCCGCAACTCGTTACACGCTTCGGCGTAATACGGCGAGTATAATGAAGATTTGATTTTTATATTTTTTGTTTCAGTATTACGACTACTCCCTCGATATGTGGAGTCTGGGCTGCATGCTGGCCTCGATGATATTCAGGAAAGAACCTTTCTTCCACGGACATGATAATTATGATCAGGTACATCAAGTAGTTTTCGTCGATGCTGACAAGATCCTCATTCCAGCATTACTTCTATGCTGTTAACAATTAAATCTTCATTCTATTCGCGGTATTACGCCGAAGCGTGGAACGGGTGGCGGGTCCATCTCCGCGGCTTAGCGCCTGGGCAATACAACCGAAGATACATTGTTGCGGTGGCCAGTCTTGGCGACACTGTGTCCGAATGGATCGGCCCGGGAATCGAACGCAAGGCCTCCCGCACTGATATCTGTATCCACTTCGCTAATCGGGCATTTTTTACTCATCTCATATTATGCGTGGAGTTGAAGTGGTACGTAGATGCAAAGCCATCTACGACAGCAAAATGATAATCTCGTGTTCTGCTAGTTGGTCAGGATTGCGAAAGTTCTCGGAACAGAGGAATTGAACGAATATTTGGAGAAATATAATATCGAACTCGACCCCAGGTTCAACGATATATTGGGAAGGTAGGTGATGATTCTCTTACAACTCTACATTCGTCAGCATCTTATGTACAACATGGCATATTTCATTGCACTTTTTAGCTATTAGTGCTGTTGTTACTGTATTCTGAGTAGATTAAAATTGATATATTTTGTTACAAAAAGTTAAGGTTTGCGATATGATTCTCACTGATGAGTAACGTAATGCCGAAACAGGATCGCTCAGTTTTACATGTTAAATTTAACATTAATGTAAGTTATAATTTCATTGACTTACCGAATCGCTGACTCGCGATACGTCGCCACGCATGAATTGTTTTCAACTTGAATAAATTTGCTTTAGTTGAAACACGCGATGGGTTTTGTTAAACCATAATTTACTGATGAAAAATGTTTAAAAACTCAGAAACAATTGATTGGCGGTTCAACACTTCAGAATAGCTTCAAAAAAGTTGCTTCTGCCTTAGGCTTCGTGGAATGTCCTGTCATAACCCTTAGTAGGTCAAAGCTACGTAAAAGAGGAATGACAGAGCGTTTCTTGAAGCCTAACGCGAGAATAGCTGTTTTTAATGCTATTTTTGTCAGAAACGTACAATTCGTTGATTACACAATGGCCCGTATTATACTACGGGGTTTCCGGCCTTCTATTTTACTTAATATTCGACAGCATGGACCGAGTTAGGTTTTAAAAAGTGGGGGACAAATTTTGTGTAATAGGCTATATCTTACATGCTCTGGACAGAAGTATGTCATTTGAATATTGCCGGTACCATAGAACGCCGACGTTGATCACGTAGTCCTAAGTTTAAATGCCTGCAAAGGCAATTTTATATTTTGTGAGTTTAATCCTACATCTTGACTTTGTTATGGAAAAGACATGTCCATCTGATGTTTACCTCATCGGCTTTCGATTTTTCGGAAATTATTGTATTTTTGCTCATCTTTTCGATTTCGTTTGCAACGTTGACGTACATGAGCCATTAAAAGCACGCCAGGAAACAGCGAGTGTGATATCACCATAGGTGGCGGAAGCCGGGGGGCCCTAACCCCCTCCCCCACACTTTTTTCTCAGGAGCCCTAGTTTACGCGTTTATTTCTACAATAATACACAGCCTATGCATGAATGTATTTGAAACTTAATAGGCCTACCGTCGAAACTTAAACGTTAGGAAGAGCTGAAATCTTGATATGTTTTCTTTAAAACGTTGTTGGTGGGGTGGAGGGAACAAAACTAGAAGTAATAACCGTGGATCTGAAACCCACATACATTGGACTATGGACATGACACGTGGACAGGCTACTATGGGTTGTAGGCAGGGCCGGATTTACGTAAAGGCTAAGCAGGCTGAAGCCTAGGGCCTTGGAGAAAGGGGGGTCTCGTGAGTCATGACGAACAACGAAGATCTTTCTTTGCTCCTCACCGACATTCTAGTGGAAAACAGGACACTTAAGGCCGTGCATGTTGCTCTTCCAATCAGTGTGATGAAATAGCCTAGGGCCTCTCATTGTCTAAATCCGGCCCTGGTTGTAGGCGAAGGAAATCTGGTCATTGGTTTTGGGCCCCCCCACTTTAGAAATGTTTTCGGCATTGCTGGGCACCACTCAGGGTTTTAGTTGTAGCGCGTTTTATTCGCCTCAACTAGAAAACGCGACAGCAACTGTTACCTCGAGTGACGTAACAATCATTGTTGTGCTTTTGCATCAATTTAGCAAACCAAATCAAAAAGATGAGTAAAAACTAAAAATACAATATTTCTGACAAAAGGAAAGCCGATGAGGTAAAAGTGAGCTGGATATATGCTCTTTTTTAACAACCACAAGGTATATTTAGGATCAATAAACTACCAAATGATATTTACTTTTACGGCCACTTTCAGAGAAAAAAAAAATTGAAGGACTAGTACTTAGATGAATACAAATTACAGTATTTATTCAAGAAAAACAACGAATTTAGGTGCAGCGACCGTGCTAATTTTTTTAAACGTTTAGTTTTGTATTTTCATCTTGAACATGTTCAACGTATATCGTTTGTCGCTGTTTCCTTATTTTTAACCCTGTTGTTTTTTCCGTTAATGATGGCGTTATGTGATGGTTAAAAATACTACTACGAATATCACAAGAAAATGCTATGCATATGAACATAACACATTCCGCCAATTAAACGCTCACTGAAAGAAAGTTCATTGGGAGGGAAAGTTAAAAAGAACTAAAAGAACGTAATCTTCTCAAATTTTAAGAGAGATTTATACTGCTTGACGGAATTTCATGTTCATCAGTCCGCAGTTTTCTCTATGTGAGGTTTCGCTAGTGTGCGATTGAGTTAATCACTGTTGATGTGGACGCTGGTTTCTCGGCACTTTACCCTGGTTGAAGGACGTTGACTTTTTTACAACAACATAAATTATCCTTTATGAAGAAGAAAAGTCTACGGTCAAAACCATTGCAGATGGCTTGCTTCACTCCTTTGGGTTGTTCTACTTGTACAGGGAGAAACTTTTCTACGACGCCACTAGCCTTGTGATTAGTTTTGGAGTTAACCCTTTGTTACGTGATATTCAGATCTGACCGTAATTTCGCATTGCATTCTGTTAGTCAGATTTACTCGAAAACAAGGTTGACTCATAGACAGAGGCTGTAAGTTCAATTGAAGGTTAATATGGTTTTGGGTTGGTAAGTGTGGGGGGAAGGTGCTATGCTGCACTGATGAGACTTAATGAGGTCGAAGCGCGTCTGCAGCTGTGAGTGGGTGAGTTACTTTGTGGGACCTGTGTTAGACTAAAGTAGTGTGGCTGGGTCTATGGATTTATGGGATCACTGTTTGGATCTAGATAGTAGACTGAGTATATTTATGATGATGGAGAAGTCAATTGAAAGGTTAGGAAATTGTCAACTTGAAGATAAAGGAAGTATACGCAATGATCTTTCTTAAAATTTGAAAAGATTACGTTCTTTTAGTTCTTTTGGATATTATCACTGAAAGAAAGTTAACACAACTGATAGAGACTGAAAGTTACCACAATTGATAGAGTACCGGACTCTAGTATATCTATCGGGAAGGATGATTGATCCTGCCAAGGTCATTCATTCTGAGCGGTGAATATATTTTTCCTGAGTGCGGCTGATGAGGGCTAATAACCCGAAACAGCGCTGTCCCGTTCTACGGTTATGGCTATGAGTTGTGTCAACTTTCGGTGATCAGCCTCTATTAATTGTTTGTCCTTGATTAGCCATCGTGCTTTTGATCTTTATGCACGTTGTGACGTATGTACAAAACTTTTTCTAGCTGGGAGAATCGTTACAATTTTAACTGCAGTTTTAAGACCATTTGATCTTCTTAAGACCTTTCAGTCTTAAAGTTTAGACCAAGTTAAAATAAAGACCTAAGACCGCGATTGGCGAAGACCAAGACCTTAAAATATGGTCTTGGACTAAGACCCTCGTCGTGTTACTGACATTAATACATACGAAGAGGCTTGTTGGCCAAGCTGTGCTTCGGAAATTTTTTACGCCTCTAGTAACCGTGTGACATGTTATTATACGTGTGATTGTATAACGTGTATCGATACATGCGATGTATTTTGGCAACAAAAAGTGGGGGGACAAAAGATATTATGTTCCCCCAATTCAAACAGTGGGGGGACATGTCCCCCCTTAAACTTGGTCCATGTTCGACAGACATTCACGCAAACGTTGGGAGCGATTCGTGCATAGTGAGAACCAACATCTGATCAGTCCAGAAGCGCTTGACTTCCTCGATAAATTGGTCAAGTACGATCACCAGATCCGTCTCACTGCCAGAGAAGCAATGGAACATCCATACTTTCGTAAGTGAATCATTTTTACTTAAGTTTAAGCTATAAGACTTTTTAATATCTGGTAGTGCGTCTGTGTCTCGAGCTATAGCGAAAACCGTTGAATATTCTCTTCCTAAATTTGGCAGCGATATTTGTTTCAAATTCGATATAAGTGCGTCCCTGACTCAACTTGATGTTACTTAAGAGTCTAAAAACATATTTAATCGAAGAGGGAAAACCACAGTAATTTTTGAGAGTGAACATATCGACATTCGACCAGTTATGAGAGTTACTGCGGTTATATTCTTCCTCCTTATGCAATGGATTTCTGTTATTCTGTAACGAAAATAGAAATGTCTACCTTACAGTAGGTACCACGGTTTCATGTTAACAAGCTGTTTAGTGATGTCCTGCAATCATAATCATGGGAAGTTAATAAACCAAAAACGCAATGAAGCTTGAATATGTGTTGTATTAAAAATGTATTGTGAATTTCCATGATTCAATTTTCCATTTCTAGTTCCCCTGGCCAAGGAGCAGTCAGGCATGGCGCCAGTGACGGGCTTCGGACAGATGCAGGGCAGTTCAGGTGAGTTAACATACGACGTCATGTCCGGTGGAAGTCGAGCTGCTAGAAAATTGTTTTGCACTGATTGCTCACTAGCGCTCGTCGTGACCAGAGGTGGACAAAGTACGCAAAAAATCTACTCAAGTAAAAGTATTGCTACTTAAAAATGGCGTTTAAGTAGAAGTATGGCGAAGCATTTCTATTTAAAGTAGTCAAAATTAATTCTACTTAATTGATAAAAGTAGAGAGTAACTGAAATTTCACGCCCTTGTTTATTATTCGAAGGGTTGCTATTGTAACGCTTACAATCAGTGTTAAGTAAAGCAACGGTATTCATAAAATCAAATTTTTATTGTTCATCTTCATTACGGAGACTGTAATCACAAATAAACGGACTTCAGTTTCGCGTCCTGTCCAAACATGTTTTCGGTAAGCAGAGTCGCCTCATAATACGACTAAAAAAAACTTCAAATCGTGGTCAAATCACTATAAAGGAATGGCTAAGTATCTACTTTGCGTAAAATTTATTACTACTCAAGTAGCGTTACTTGAAGTAAAGATAAAAGTATCAGAAATGAAAAATACGTAAATAAGCCGCTTGTTACTGCAAATATTACTTTAAGTAATCTACTTAATAGGGTGTCCACCTTTTTCACTTTTTGCGAAAAAATCTTAGTTTATAGGTTTTACAGGGTGCGAAACAACACCAAAGTACAGTGCTACAATTTTTTTTCAAAAATTTTTTCGTCTTCATACTCCGTGGGGCAGCTGAAGATTTTGGGGGGGGGGTCAAAAATGAAAAAATCCTGTATCTCGAAACGTACAAAAGCTAGAAAAGAAATTTTTGCTCCAAACGATTCAGAACCCACACAGGTTTCCTATCTATTTGTGATACATTTACTAGCGCTATCTCAATCAGAAAAAAAGTTATTTTGGAAAAACGATATTTTCGTGCATAATCTGTACTTAGCCAAGCCGTTTTGCCACAAAATGATCATGTATTTATCATAACAGAATCAATTTTCGCCCTTCAAACTAAAAATCATTGATTTAAAAATCGCTTAACACCTGCAAGGTCTACCTGTAGCAATATTTCTTAGGGTTGCAAATTTGATCTTCGTATTCGTTGCAAATGCACCCCTTAATCTTAGCATCATTTTACTCTATACTTTCATCAGCTTCTGTTTTGTTGTCTTGTACTTTCGTGTCATTAATGCATCACGTCATGTGCCCTGTGCATCGTGCACAAGAATGGTTGTGGTTATCTATAGAATTCCAGAAAGGGCTTTCTACTTTCAAGCATGGGGCATCTTTCCTGGAACTACTGAAAAATGATCTTAATGGCGCTGTTTCCCTATTAAGACTTGACGCATCAGCGTGATCTGGAACAAAACTGAGATTCATCCGGCAATGCTTTAGTTGAGATGTAAGATTCTTTGAGTATGCATTCAAAGCTACGTTTGTTGGATTCATCCCTGCATTGAAGTGTTTCACCAAAATCTTTTTAACACATTGCTCCATCAAAATTGTGTCTTCAGAGCTAAAATCTAGAAGAACTCGTAAATACAACATATCGGTAGGGCCTTCAGGAGCCCGGGAATTTAAATGAATTTTAAAAAACATTGATGCAGGTACGTAAATCAAAAGAATGTACGAGGTGATACGGTGCAACTAGGCCTGCTGTGCTTTCATCACATTCTTTCCAAATAGTAATGGCCTCAGGTATCAATTGGCTGTAGTTAACGATCTGCGTAAAAAATTATTTAAAGATGTGATTAAACAAAACAGATAAAATTTGTTCAGCACCACCTTGCAAAATATGTGGTTTCTTGCTTGTAAAACAAAAATTTTTCGGGTTTAACAAGAATATCAAGACCTACCGCTTGGCAAGCCAAAAAAGATACGCCTAAATACCAGAAAGAAGAAGGGTATCAGAAACCGCTTGGCTGCTTGCAAAATGTTGGACATAGCATTCACGGGTTGGAATGCCAGTTTCATGTCAATGAGTTATTGCTAAATCACGCTATCCAATTTACTGAAGGCAAGCCAGTCGCTCCAGACCGCATGGCAGTAGAATCCGTGCACTGCACAACTTGATTCAACATGTTAAGCCGACAGAAAAGTTAGTCTTTAAATTGCAGCATTAACGTGTTTGTTACACGCAGGGGAGTGAATTCCCTTCGAAGTACCGTGATTTGGATTGACGAAACAGAAGGTAGTCGTATAATATGCTTGCTTTAGAATAGACCATGTTCGCTAACGCGCTTGATTTTGGATGACTGCGACTTTCGGGATGACCAGGCTTGTTTGCTGATTTTGGCTTGCAAAGCGGTAATCCCCGGGCTCCTGAAGGCCCTACCAATATGTTGTATTTACGAGTTCTT